>QGOA01005442.1:0-21712 GCA_003313075.1 Termitomyces sp. MG16
GCTTATTTTTGTTGTACACTACATAGTCAATAGACTGGTCTGATCTCCTTCCAAAAGCAGGCACTGCATGCAGGAGGGGCGTATTTTGACGTGTGACATGAGTGTGACCTTTAAGCTCGTGAATTCCAACCACCATCTGGAATTCCACACTGCGCATACAGTAGTATTGTTTCTGTCGCATTTCCATATCCCATCCTTTACCGCAGTTTTTGAGTTTTTCTTTTCTTGTTCTCTATAGTACTACTGTGTTTCCATATCCCATCCTTTACTGCAGTTTTTGAGTTTTTCTTTTCTTGTTGTCTATAGTACTACAGCGTCTTCGAGCATATATTTTGTATAGTTGTTCCGCGTTCCGCCCCCTTCACTCTACTTCTCTCGCTGTTCTACCTTTTCTTTACTATGGCCGGTCAGCAAAGCGCTAGGGGTCGCGGCGCCAGGACGGCTGTCCTCTCGGTTCCTCGTACCTTGCGGCCCTCATCGGTTCTGCGGTTGCAAGGTGATCGTGTCGATGCACCTCCAGTTGTTGGCCCTTCGGGCGCAGTTTCTCCTTCTTCCAATCCGGCGCCAGCGGATTTGTTTGTGGCGCCTGACCCGGATGTCGCTTCCAAGTCAAATCTGGGTACTAGGAGGGGTCGTTCTCTTTCTCCTCGTTCTGCCGGTGCAGGGTCCCCTCTCGACCCGCCTTCTAAGAGGTTGAGGGTGCGTGGTGCTCGCGATGACGACGGCCCCAGTGACGCAGCCATTTCTGCCGACGTCGCCGACGCATATATGCAGTCTTCGGTCCCAGTCTTCGCGGACAATGGGCAATTTTGCACTCCGGGACCTGCGCCTCGGCACATTCAGAGTCCCCCTGCTGTCGTGCAGGGAAGCAGCGTCGCTGACGCTGCTCAGGAGAATTTATACCGCAGGGCTTTGCCGAATTTGCCTGCGGGGGATGTTGACGATGGCGACGAGCGCGTCATCACTTTGACCGACTCGATCTTGCTGCAACTTTTTCATGCGCAGGGCCTTGAACTGACTCGCAACGGTGAGTTTCCATGCACCCTTGATTCGGTGTTCATTTCTGGTTGTCTGTGATGTTTTTTGTGGCTGTGTCCCTTGGGTTTTTGACTTTGCCATGCTTGGGCGGCGCGGTGCGCATTGCATTTGATGTTGTGCGCGATACGCATTTTGTTCAGTGCGATGCATGTATGATGATCAGTGTGCATTTGTTCGGTGCAATGCACATTTGATGGTGTGGCGCTATGCGCGATTGTTCGGTGCGCTGCACATTGTGAGGTATAGATTGCTGCGGCGCTGTGCGTTTTTCCTTGACGTGGACTCGGGTGGAGCACATATTTATTTTTTTCTTTACTACGTTTCCATTCTATTGATATTCGCCTGTTCATGAGCATTCAGGCTGATCTCCACCTTTCTTTCGCTAGACCTCCTAAGGCATATCCATGCTGTTCATGATCGGGTTGGAAACACCGCTAGACTCATACCTGCCCCAGTTGGGGGTATAGTTTTGGATGCCGCCCCGAACTCGCCTGCTTTGGGCAACACTGTTCCTGCGGCTCCGGTGGTGCCTGGCTCGCTGCCCCATGATGGGGGTTTGACCATCCCATTGGAGAATCGTGGTTATGCTCGTGATGCTGCCATTCCCGTGCGGCGCCCTCCAGGCCTCTTGAAGGCGGCCCTGGCTCCTTGGAATGCACATGGCTCTCCAGATGCAGGTTCTCTTCGCGTTTTGCATGGAGCGCCTCCTGAGGTCGGCAGGCTGCTATCGTTGGCAGACAAGGTCTATCCCCACAAGGTGGTGCGTGCACTGGAGCAGGGTATGTTGGATTATATCCCGCTCGACCTTTTGACCGACAAAGCATGTCGTCGCGCGACTTGGGAACCGCCCCCTCCTGACTCATCATTTGTTATTGCAAATGGCAAACTCCATATGCCTGCTGTTTCGTTCGACACTACTAAGGAGTCAAAGCTCAGCTTTGATGATTGGTCCGTGGCTTCAGATAACCTTGTTGGGGCTATGCGCGTTCATCTACGGGCTGGTTCAGATGTAGGGTCAGGGGGGCCCATCGCGAATGCAATTGCTGATTCATTTGCGGCTCATTTTAAGCGACTCAAGTCTCAGCCAAATGCACATGTAGAATTTAACGTAATCATGGACTATGACCAATGCTTGCGGGCTTTGTTTCTGCGAGAGTCCCATGCCTTTCGCATGGACATGTTTCAAATTGACATTTGGCAGGAGTGCGTCGCCACTCTGCATGCTCAGAGGGTCCACACCTTGGATAATCGTTTGGCGGAGATGGAATCCTTTCTGGTCTGGTCAAAGTCTGCACCCTCGAAATCAGGGTCCTCGTCTTCTTCCTCTGGGGTTCGGTTCAAATGCCTTTCTTGTAGGTCTCTCAAACACAAGCTCACATCGTGCCGCTCAGTCCCGCGGTTTCTTCGCAAAGACAACAAATCCTGGCGCACCCCCAGCGGCACGTCCGTTTGCTTCGCCTTTAACGGCATCTCCTCCTGTGACAGGAGAACTAAGTGCACACATTCCCATGTTTGCTCCTTATGCGGAGCAACAGCTCATGGAGCACAAGCGTGTTCCGCTTGAGGTTTTCTTTCCTGTTTCCACACCCCTGAAAGCAGATCGTTGGGAATCTTCCTTACATGACGCGGGGGTGTGGGACCTTTTTGCGGGGGTGCTGAAAGGCCTTTGCACTGGTTTCGACATCGGTGTTGGCTCTATTTCTCTTGATCGTTCCTTTTCTCCACGAAATCATTTCCGATCCCCTGAGGATCGAAGTTTTATCATCAACAAATATTCAGCAGAAGTTGCTATGGGCCGCGTATCTCCTGGTTTTTATCCTCATATTGCCGAACAACTCTTCGGCCCGTTTTGCACCACTCCTCTCAACGTCATCATCAGTTCAGGGGGAAAGCGCAGAGTGACTCTAGATTTATCTTATCCCCGACACGACCCAGATTGGTCGTCTGTAAATTCTTATATTGATTCCGATAATTATCCTTGCGACTGGGGCACATTTTCGGCGTGTTGGCTACTTGTGGCTGACGAAGTCGCTGTCTTCGACGTTGAATCCGCCTTTCGAATTATTCCCACATGGCTGGAAGATTGGCCGAAATTGGCCGTTCTCATTGACGGCATTGTACACTACGACTTTCGACTGAACTTTGGAGCTTCCTCAGCGCCTGGCATTTTTGGTCATGTTGCTGATGCAGCGGTATGCATATTCAAACACCGTGGAGTTGACGAAGTTCTTAAATGGGTAGACAACTTCATCTTTTTTCGTTACCTGCTCTCTACGGCACCACCACACGTTTACTCTTACGACGAATCACTAATTCACGACGTTGCAAATGATCTGGGCTGGCCGTGGTCACACAAAAAGCACTGCCCTTTCTCTGATTCCTTCATTTATATTGGGTTCTCGTGGTCTTTAAATTCAAAGACCGTCGAGCTCCCGGAGTGGAAAAGGATGAAGTATCTTTTGAAACTCGATGATTGGATCAAAGCTTCGAGAGTTACCTTGAAGATGACGGAGTCGTTGATTGGAACTCTTAACCACGTATGCCTGGTTCTCCCTATTGGCAGATCTCACCTCCCTTCACTTTTCGCACTGCGAGCTCGTTTTGCTCTTCTAAATAACGAATTTGTTCATCTTGCACCAAATAAATCCGTGCAACAGGATATCGCCTGGTGGCGGGACACATTGCAAAATGCTTGGTGCGGATCTCACGTCATTCGCCCACCCGACCCACTCAATCTTGATGTGTATGTCGATGCGTCAACTTCGTGGGGTATCGGTTTCGTGATCGGAGACAAATGGCTGGCATGGCAGTTCCACGAAGGTTGGAAAAGCGAGGGCCGTGACATTGGTTGGGCTGAGATGGTGGCCGTTGATTTATCTGTCCGAGCTCTCGTAACGGCGGGCTTCTTGAGCTGTCACATTGTGTTAAAGTCCGATAATTCTGGTGTTGTTGGCACTCTAGCTGCTGGCCGCTCTCGAAGTCCTCAACAGAATGCAATCTTGTGATGCATCGTCAACGTTTTCCAGTCTCATTCTATCTGGGTTTCCACGATATGGATCCCTTCCAAAGTTAACAGGGCAGATGGACCTTCTCGCGGTATATTTCCCGCTTGCACACAGCTTTTTCCGTTCCCACCTAAAGTTCTGTCTTACTTGTCCCCGTTTGTGTATCGTGCCATTGAGCATTGTGTTCTACCTTCCTGATTCGTTTTAGACATGAATGGTTCGATTGTTACGATTATTATAAAGCAGTTCATTATACCTTGGTCTTCGAGTTTTTTACGCCCTTGGTCTCGCACTTCTGATAGCGTGTTTGCAATTGTATACTATTGTGTCATAACAAACGTAATAGTGGTATGGAAATGGGTATCGGATCCTGTTTGTGAAGTGATGCCCATTCACCTGTCGTTGATCCCTGAGCGTTCCCGCTCTAACTTTGGTGACCATCAATTCCACCCTTATGCAGGTGGTTTCACTTCCTTGTTTTTAAAACCAGCTCATTCTCGTCGCTACCCAACCATCTCGAACTCGCAAAACCCATCAGGGCCGTATCATCGCTGTATGCCGAGTTGTTCTGATAATACGGTTGTTCTTTCACCAGCAGATAGAGCGTTGGTGGATCGTATAATCGTGCATTCTTAGAAACCATCCACCAGCAAGAGATACTCATCGGCCGTGTGGCACTACCTCAGTTTCTGTGACCGACGTGGTATTCCTATGCAGCTGCATTTGCCTGCATCTGAAGAGATTTTGTGTGTGTATGCAGCTTCAATGGCTGGTGTTTTTATCAGGGAAGGCGGTCGGAAATAAATTGTCCGGCTTGAAGTCATGGCACATCCAGGAAAATATGCCTTGGCCTGCCTTGGCCCGATTGAAGCATACTGTACGAGGCATCAAAAACCTTCGTCCTCTCGAATCCTTTCAAAATGAGCGTCCTCCTATTTCTCTTGAAATGTTGCACTGCATCAAATCTAACCTGGACTTGTCAAATCCTCTTCATGCTTGTGTTTGGGCTGTGGCTACGACTGCATTGTGGGGACAAATTCGATTGGGCGAGTTCCTGCCACCTCGGGAGCGCGAGTTTGACTCCTCTGTCATACCTTCCTGGTCAAATTTCGGCGAACCGAATGATACTGGTACTAGGTCACTGTTCCTACCTCAGACAAAGACTTCGGGTCGGAAGGGTGAAACTGTGCTTATCACGCGGCAAGATGTCGATTACAATGCAATCGCGGCTCTCGCAAACCACTCTCGCATAAATGATGTGGCGCTGACTAGCCCTATTTGTTGTTATAGGGGGAAAAACAACATTCTTATTGCACTCACGGCTCATAAACTGGTCCTTGTCATCAATTCTATTCTGGAGCGTAATAGCCTGCCAAAGATTAGCGGACACTGTTTTCGCATCGGAGGTACTACCGCCCTTTTGTTAAAAGGGGTCCCACCTCATGTTGTCAAAGCGCTGGGTCGATGGACTTCAGATGCATTTTTGAGATATTGGAGGAACCTGGAATTGATCGCTCCTATGTATGTAGAATTACTTCGACCGGTGATGTCTTACCTGGATAGGCGATAGTCTTCGGCTGGGGTTCAGGAAATCATCTTCGTTGTCCTGAGATTCCTTCGTCTCTCGGGGTGGGGTCAGATGTTCTCTTCTGATTCACGGATGCTTTCCAGTCTATTCGCCCCTATTTGATAGTGCCCCTAATGCTAATAGGGGTACGCCTTATGTGGCCGGACTCTCGCCCATCTTATGGACACCGTACTTAGGGATAACTAGAAAATTAGAATTCTATATGTGTTTGTCGAGAGGATTATGTTTACTCCTATGGATGATGGGGTCACCCTCCGGAACAGCACAAAAGATCTGATTCTGTACTGTGTGAACTAAGCTCTCATAAAAGCCATAACTTCGTTACATTTTTTGAATCTACCAGCTAAGATCTATTGCCTAGCATCTGACATCAGTTGCTGAGTTTGTTGATAGAACTCTATCAGCTTCTCAAGCTTTTGCACAGCCACACCATGCAAATTTCAAACAGGGGATCAATGAGTAACCCTATATCTGCAGTCTCCACTGATGGTGGGCAGAACACCCATGATTTATGAGGAGACTCAGCAGACACTAAAAACACACAAGTGTCCAATGTGGGTCAATCAAGACCCAAGGCTCAAGATCGAGGTTGGAGCACCGACCTGCCTGGGAATGAAAGCAAGGCCTGGAGAGCTGAGAGCTCGCAACATAATGGCCAGCAACAGCCACAGGACAAGATGCTAGGGGAATTAACTCCCCCAGTTATGCAGCTGCCAGAATAACTTTGATGGTCCAGCTGGCTAGCTTTTAAAGGGCACTCTGATGAGATTAGGCAGTTGACAGGTGCTCAGGGTGCTTCAGGAGACACCAAGTTGTCAGTATAGACTGGGAAATCTATGCCCTTGAGCCAGAGTAGTGGGGCCAGGCAGGCCATGGCAAGCTCAATGCTCACCAGAATAGCAGAAGCCTGCATAGAGGAGGTACCAGAGGAGGATGTGACTCCTGAAGTAGGCAGTGCAGAAAATTGTTTCCCATGCACACCAGCAGTGGAGGAAGTCCAGGAGATTGCAGATCTCCTGGAGGAGGTGATTAAGTTGTCTAGCAACAACAATGCTGGAGCAGAGGAGCAGCGGTTGAAAACTGCATACACCATGCACTTATAGGTGTTCTGGAATCTATACCCAGAGGTGATGAAATACACCACTCAGGCATGACTCGAGCATTACACTTCTGCACATATAGTAGCACTTAGATAACAAGGGCACAAGGTGCCCACTGTATTCAGTACTAAATATACTAATTTAATGGTGAGGGTTCTCACTATAGAACTTCAGATGTATTTGCAGCACAAGGCCACAAGGCAATCAGAAGTGTCAACCTCCTGGAGCCACATGTCCAAGGAATGCTCAGCACATCATAATCAAGACATTGGAGTTGAGCTAGTGGAAGCACTAGCACAGGTGCAGGAAGTGCCTGAAGTAAAACTGGTGAGTACCTTTTATACTCCAGCAGAACAAGTGTGGCGTGAGGAGCCCCCACACATGTGTAACTAAGACCTTAGGACAGAGATGTTAGGCTTGGATAGACACAATAGCATTGCATTTAAGGTGGAGAGCAAGGCATCTTTGATGCTGCATGTACCAATGGCAGAAACATTGAGTGACACAGTCGCATATCAATGTATATGCAATGGCAATCTCAGGACTAAGGAACAGTCTCTTATTGACAATCAAGGCATTGTATTTGAGGGCACTAAGCCCATTGACAAGATGCATTGTCAATTTGTAATGCAGGGCCAGGAGAATCAAGCTTCTCCAGAATCAGGGTGGTGCAACAATCATCATTGAGGAGACTTCCTCAATCTAGATGGCACCACCAGATGTGATGCCCCTGGTACAGGCCAGGATGAACGCTCTAGATCAATTCTCCAAGATGAGGGCAATTATGTCTACAGTTGAGGAGGCTCAGGACATCTGCCATAGGGTAGATGAGGAAAATCACTTTCCCAAGCAGCTGACTTAGTGACTAGATCTCCAGGCCAGCAGGAGGCCATTTGTATGCATTGTGAAGCCATGCACAATTGCCTTCATTGAGTAGTCAATGATGCCTTAGAAGTAACCTTATGGTTACTAGATGGGGTGAAGCTGCATAAAGCAGATAGTAGGCACATTTGCACCTATACAGACATGTCCAAGTTCAGTAACTTGGAGGACTGGGCAATGGACATATGTACCCACCTCGCCATGTGCTTATATGAAGGTAACTGTATGAAACAAGAACAAATTTTTATTCTGCCCAAGTTCTTGGCTAGAGAGGCCATAGGATGGTTTCAATGAGCAGTATTGCATGTCAACTAGGTCCAGTATGATTGGATGTTCAAAGGAGTCCTTACAGGACTGTACAATTAATTTGTACACCCCTCAACACTACAGGATGTAAGGCAGGACTTCTAGTCCACCAAATACACCAAGAAGTTGGGGGTACAAGGGTTCTACAATACCCTCAATGACCATGCCCAGAATATGGCAGTGTACCTAGACAGGTATACTATGCTCAAAACATTCTTGGATGGTATCCCAGCAGATATGCACCACTATCTGATATATGAGGATGGGCTGTTCCCAGAGGTCAACGATGTGGAGGAGTTTGTGGCGTATGCCATAAGATATGAGCAGTCCCTTAAGACTACTAACCACTATGAGCATTGTAGTGGCCATAAAGGAGGAAGCAGGTGACTACCGCCTGCTGGGGCACCTTCACAAGGTCAGCATGTGGGGACCTTCCTGGCTAAGAAGGCCAATTTGAATCATGACCGCAACACGTAGTTTGTGGTATGCAGAACTCTTGCTGCAAATTGAGAATGAAGCCATCCACAACTGAAGCAGGCTCTGGATGGAAGTCAAGCTGGCCAACCCACCTGGTCAGATGATGACCTGCTTTGCATGTGGCTAGCCAGGCCACTATGCTACCAATTGCCTTGCAAGGACGGAAGCCCCAAAAAAGTGGTATACACCTCACACCCACCTTTGTGCTGCACATACTGCAGCTGTGAGTGGGAGTGATGGAGATATCTCTGCCAAGTCTGAGGCTGAGCACTCCACAAACAACCAAGAGCCTCCAGAGGAGGCAGCAGGTGCCAAGCCTGAGAGTATGGTCATGGAGGGGGAGGAGTACATCACAGTAGACATATACAACAATGTCTATAACAATGAGTACTACAGTTGCGACAGCGACTCTGAGTGCCTAGTAGCAATAATGGATTGGCCATCTTCAAATGATCATGACAAGAATAATATTGTATGGATAAAGAAGATGACTCTTTGTTGAGCAGAGGGCACTTTGCAGCACCCTACATTGAAGCAGGCACACAAAGAGTGTCTGGTCTCATATGTGGATGTAAATGGCCACAAAGCATGGACCTTATGGGACTCTGGGAGTACTACTTTGGATATTACACCCTAATTCACCCATGTGTATAGAATTTCTGTACAGGAGTTAGACATGCCATTGGCATTGCAGCTGGGCACCATAGGGAGCCATGCTATAGTGCAGTATGAGATGAATATAACCATCCAGACACTGGGCTCATGTAGCTGGGAATATATGGATGTAGCAAACTTTGATCACTATAACATGATACTGGGAACACCATTCATGCAGCATAACAAAGTCATGCTAGACTTTGAGCACTGTCAGGTGCTAGTGAATGGGAAAGTGATCCCAGCAGAACAAGCTACAGCAGACAACACTGATAATTGCATGCAACACCACCACACTACAGAGAAGCGCAAGGATTCTTCCTGACTCAGTTGGTGCAAAGTGCTGGTGGTGGAGGATGTGGATGAGGAAGTACAGGCTATGCCTGGACTGAGCTCAGACCACAACATAGTAATGATGAGCAAGGAGGAGTATCAAGCCTCCAAGATGAGAGATGAGCAAATACTTGCTCCTGGTGCTTGAGGCACAAAGCCTTTAGGTAAACACTAGCAAAAGGCAAAAAAGCTTGAGAATTCAGTGGATGTATGTCCACCTATGTCCTCACAAGTCAAGTTAGATGACTTGAGGAACAGCAACTGAGAGGTAGAAGCCTCATATTGTGAGGACACACAGTCCTTATGGGAGCAACCAGCTCCCCTTCCTGAGTATGACTAGGCATATGACCCTTGAATGCCACAGGAGTAGAATGAGCTGGTGGCAGCCACATATGCACAAAATGCGCACCAGCAATGGACAACCATGACACCAGTATATTGCCAGCCAGCATCAGACAAAGTTTCTGTAGTGTATTCCCTCATATACAAGGGGAAAAACCTCGTGGCTCACAAGGCAGTGATAGTGGATTCTCTGCTAAGGCTGCACATACCTGATGACATTGTTAATTGGGTGCTCACAATATATGAGCAATATGCACAGCAGCCTCAGCTACCATCAGATACAGTGGAAGTACTTCCCCCAGTGTGTCTGAAGGGAAAACAGAAGGCAATAAGCCTTTGTGAGGAAGATATACCTCGGTTGTGTCAGCAATGGCAAGAAGAATTTGCCGATATGGTTAATGGGACTAAGGAGGAGCTCCCACCATGGTGGAAAGTGAACCATAAGATCAATCTCATAGACAAGAGCAAGCAGTACAAGTACCACTTGCCATGCTGTCCATGCACACTCCAGGAGCAACTGTGCGATAAAACTAATCACTATTTGAATGCTCGATGGTGGTCACCATGCACCACTGCTCAGGCTGCACCATTACTATGCATCCGAAAGAAGGACAGAACTCTTTGAACTGCCCTTGATGTGCAACAGCACCATGATAATACCATAGAGAACGTAACTCCTTTACCAGATCAGAAGGTGATCCGAGAAGATGTGAAGTATCACTCAAAAATTGATTTTACTAATGTCTATGAGCAGGTGCGCATTTGCACCAAAGCCATACCCAAGACTGTGTTTGCATTGATCATGGGCATGTTTACAAGCAACATAATGCGGATTGGAGACTGTAATGCCCCTGCAACCTTTCAGAGGTTAATGACCTCTATATTTTGAGATGTGATAGGACACTTTATGCATGTCTACCTAGATGACATATTCATTTATTCAGATTCTATGGAGGAGCATGAACAGCACCTCAGAGTCATGTTTAAATGACTATGCAAGTACAAGTTGTACTTGAAATGGAAAAAGTATGAGCTTTATGCTCAAAGTATAAACTGCCTAGGGCATGTCATTGATGAGTGGGGTATACACCCCAATCAGGACAAGCTCAACTGCATTTGAGAGTGGCACATGCCATGAAACTACAATGACATTCAATAGTTTGTTGGCCTTGTCAACTACATATCAAGCTTTTTGCCTGATGTTACTACCTATACTGAGCCACTCATAGCTATGACGCAGAACAGGTCACCATTAAATTGGAGGCCACTGCACCAGCAATGCTTCAAAATGGTCAAACAAATCTGTACAAAGACTCTAGTTATTTGACCAATCAACCTTAGATGGGACAAGCCTATGTGGCTCATTTGCAACATGTCTAAGACAGGCGTTGGTGCCATGTATGGCCAGGGAAGTAGCTGGCAGACTTGCCATCTAGCAGAGTTCATGTCAAAAAAGTTTATGACAACCCAGCAAAACTATGCTGTGCATGAGCTAGAAACTCTAGCCATACTTGAGGCCCTCCTCAAGTGAAAGGATAAGCTGATGGAATATCCCATCCATATCATTACCGATCACAAGGCGCTTGAGTTCTTCAAAGCTCAGGTGAACTTGTTGCTATGTCAGCAACATTGGATCAACTACATATTGAGATACCAGTTTGACATCACCTACATTAAAGGTGAACTCAATAAAGTGGCAAACTGCTTGTCTCGCTACTTTGAGAGTGATGTAGTTGGGAAAGTTCATAAGCCTCACAAGTATGTGCAGGTAGACAGCTGCATAGACCCAGACAGGGAAGATCTACCTCTCCACCAGTACCAGAAGATCAGGGAACATGTCCTGGAAGTATGTGCAATGTACAATAATAAACGGAGACAAAGTACTCACCTTAGGGAGCAGCATGAGAAGTGGGACGTAGCTACCCAGCTGCTCAAGGAGCATGAAGTCATAGAACCAGCCTTGCCTGGGGAACCTGAGCACCTCAATAAACCCTTTATTCTGGCTGAAATGCTAGAAGGTGAATTGTCTTTGTCCCAGCCAACTTGTCTGAAAAAAGACGACTTCCATATAAAAATAGTGTGGGGGTATGGACATGACTCCCTTTTCACTAAGATAATCACCAATTCCAATGACCATCCTCGGTTCAGGCAGGGGCCTGATGGATTAATCATGATGGAGAACTGTCAAGGAGAGCGGTGCCACATGGACGTTGGGATACATCTGTAGATAGTATTGGTGGCCACACATGGCCCAGGAGGTTACCGAGTTCTGCACATCATGCACAGCATGTCAGAGGGCAAAGCTGCCTCCTGAATCTCCTGCTAGAAAGCTGCACCAGCTACTGGTGCTGGTAAAGCCTTGGAATTCTATTGGAATGGACTTTGTAGGTCCCTTTTCTGAGTCAAGAGGATTTGACTACCTCTGGGTGGTGACATGTCACATGACAAGCATGGTGCACCTTATACTGGTATAAACAACACTGATGGCTAAGGAGCTGTCATGGATCTACCTTAGGAAGATTGTTAGGCTGCATGGGCTGTTTAGTACCATTATGAGTAACCATGACTCAAAATTTACGTTGCAATGGTGGAGGAAACTCCACAAACTGTTGGGAGCTAGACACTTCATGTTGACTTCATTCTATCCTCAGATGGATGGGCAGACTAAGCAGGCCAACTGCAGTATAGGCCAGATCCTGAGGGCAGTTGTTTGTCCTGATCAACAAGACTGGGTAGACTGGTGTCCACTCACTGAGTTTGTGATTGACGTGAGTATCTCAGAGGCTACAGGGTATGCACCCTTTGAGCTCAATAGAGGGTACATGCTCTCCATGCTACACAAAATTCATGCAGATGTAGTGGCCCACCAAGGAGTAGTTGAGTTTGCCAGGCAGGCTCTGGAGAATATTGTGGCAGTGCATGATGCCATCATTGAGACACGAGTCTTTCAGGCAAAAAACACCAATCACCATAGGTGAATGGACTTGCCTATATCAGTGGGAGCATTAGTCTACCTATCAATGTGTGACCTGAGGCTGCCTAAGAGATGGGCAAGTAAAGTCTGCCTAAAATGGGTAGGCCCATACCACATGCTAGATGCAGAGCCAAGTACCTCCAACTACATGCTGGAGTTGCCGCAGGCATTGCAGGAATGACAAATTGTTCCGAAGTTTCATGTGTCACTGTTGCAACCATATAGCATGTCTGACAATGTGTTATTCTTTAACAGGGCAAACCCAGGCCCCTATGATTTTGAGGCACAAGATGATGACAAATGGTTTGTCGAGTGCATAATCAGGCATTGGTGGACTGAGCAGAATATGCTCAAGTTTGAGGTATGTTGGTTCCTTGGAAACATAACATAGGAGCCATTGCTCCAAGCTAGCAGCACTTGACCACTATTTGGAGTTGAAGGGCATTAAGCACCCACATCAGTTAGGTAAGCATGCCAGCACTTAATTTGATCAGCAGTGCCAATTGTGGCTTGGCTGAGTTGGGCAGCAACTGTGGCTGAGTCACATCTAAAATTTGAAATTTCCATTTTCTCTTTCTTTCCTCAACCATGGACAACATGCCTGTGAACTCCAGTAAGCAGTTTGAGTTTTTGCCATCAGTCTTACTGTCAGCTGAAGGGGGGGCAGATGGCTCCCCTACTGATCCAAAATGTGCCCCAGTAGGGACAATCACAACAGGCTATGGGCTTCCCACAGCAACAGCAACAACCAGGGGCAGGCTACCCGCTGCAGCAGCCAGTGATCAGTGGCTACCCACTACAACAATTTACACAGAGCAACTTTATGCCCCAAAATGCACCCATGGGCAGTTTTCTGCCTTGTCAGATGCCACAGGGCACTTATGCACCACACTATGCTGAGGACCAATCCCAGCAAGTCTAGTACAAAGAGCTATTTAGCCCCCAAGCGACATCAGAATAGGGGCAGCTTGTCTCTATACTGGCAAGGGGGCCAATGGGGGCACATTCTTTGCCCCAGTTTATGGCTTCGGCATACTATCCTAGCATGGCTGGTGTGCCAGCAATGATGCCATACTCCCCAGCTTGGATAGAAGCTTGGGGTGCAATGCCTCAGTATAATGCCTTGTATGAGGCGTCCACCGAGGGAGGAAAATTGACCTCCCAGTCAGCCACAATGCTGGCTGACAGTCCAGAGGGATGTAGATCATCTCTGAGGCTAGCAACAATGGCATTTGAGAGCACAGAAGCTCTCAATACAGAACAAAGCAGCAAGTTTCCAGTCAAAGTGCTGATGGAGAGCCTGGCCAGGCTCTCCTTGTTACAGTGGCTCGAGATGCTGCACCAACCCAAGCCCAGCTTGGAAGAAGAGTTGTGTCCTCAACGTGACAAAGGAAAAGCACAGGCTGTTGAGCCCAGTCTCAACTAGGACTTAGTCCTGGCTACTCTCCTCCAATGTCTGGAAGACAACAGGTATGATGTACCTGCAGACTTGTCATTCCTCCGCAATGTAGAAGCTGTTGTTCTCATCAGTCAGATAATAAACAATATGGATCATGTGCATGCTCAGCACAAAACTGATCTTCTTGCCCTTTTGGCCGCTCATAAGTGGCAGACTACACCCCTGAGTCAGAACACTGATTCTAGCAAAAGGGCATGTTGGCAAGGAGTGGAGGACGTGCCCTTCCACTCAACTCAGTCGAGTGTTGCTGTTTCTGGCTTGGAGGCTGGCCTAGGACAGAATATCCTTCTCTATAAAGATGTCTCTGTTTCAGCTGCCTCCTGGCTGATTCAGCACCTTGCTAGTGGTGTGTCAGGGGACTCCTCATTTCTTCCTTTTCTCACTCCTTATCTCTTCACTCTCTCTTCATTCATTCTCTTATTTCTTCTGACATTATTTCATTTTACTGTTTCTATTCTTTCAACACTATTTGTTAGTACTACTCTCAGCTCTTGAGATGCTCTGGTTTTTTAGCTACTATTTAGACAAGTGTGGGCCCCTCAGCACCGCTTCCAGACTGCTTACACAAGCCAGAGTTTGCCAGAGTTTGCCTCTTATTTGTGCAATTGTTTGTATAGGCAATTTTTGAGTTTTTAAGGTTTTGTGGTACTGTACAGTGCAGCACCGCTTTCAGACTGCTTATATAAGCTGGAGTTTGCCTTTTTGACTTCTAAAATCCGGAGTTTTCCTGCCTTGTTTGCACAGTTGTTATGGTTAGTCAATTTTCGAGGTTTCAAAGTTTTGTGGTACTGTACAGTTGTTTTCTATGCTTCAGAGGCCCTAGAAGTGTCCAACCTGGTATAGGAAATTCCTAAACTTGTTCTCTTCAAATCTTCCTCTGCCAGGTGAGTAGTTATTATGATATTGTCAGTACATACTCTAATACACTTTGGATCTCCCTCTGCTAGCTGTGTGACTGAGCCACAGCCTCTAGAGGTCACCCTTACATGGTGCATCTGAGGTCACGTCTTTGCGACCATTATCTGTGGTATCTACCACACACTCTGGAGAGCAGAGTTTCCAGGATGTCAGTGCATGCCCCACTGAGGCTAAGGCCTCGCAACCCCAAAAGGATCATCAGAGTAAGCATCCTGAAGGGCATGCATATGTCAACATGGACTTCTCCGAGGATGCTCTGAAAGGGGCCTCAGGGGCTAACATCCCCTTTTTACCTGCAGTATTGGTAGAGGGCCCTCTAGCCTGATACCCTCAGTGTATATGGGCAATGGACTCATGTTCAGAGAATTCTGTGCTGGAGAGGCTGCCATCTCCACTCTCCAATGATGACTGGTATGAGGAGCCTGAAGAGGCTTGTATGAAATCCCCTGTGCTGCACAAGACTGCAGCACAACGTATGGTGCATGAGCAGTACAACAGTAATCAACAGGCCAAGATAGACCATCAGGCATAAAATAGCACCAAACAAGGAGCCACCCTCCTCAAAGATGAGACCAGGTGCATTTCTGATGCGCTTGGTATTTTGATCTATTGAGATCACACTATTGAGTGCCAGAACTCATTCTTTGGCATGGGGTTGTCTCTCCAATTTCACTAGTTGCCAGTGACCAACACTATCTTCATCGGGCAAGAAGCCCACGCAGCCAGGGCTTTTGAGGCTGATAAAGAGGGCAATGCTGCACATATGCCCCACAACAGTAAGGTGTATCGAGTTGCACCTCACAGGTTCCTCTGCAGCTCTCAAGAGCTCCACAGGCTCTATTCACTGGTGAACAACCAGTGAACGCCAATTCATCAGCATCAGTTGGGCTATCTCTTGCTCAATGAATTTAAATAGGTGACTATGAATTGCTACCCTATGGCCTGAGACAGAGTAATGTCTCAACTACTTAACAAGGCCCTGTACAAGACCATTGCAGTATTTTTTGTGAGTTCTGAGGAGCAAGAGCAAGTTCTGCAGATAATTGCTTCTTCATGGATTTACTGCTGCAAGAAAAGTGGGAGGCTGGCCTTCATCGGCCTGACTCCCCCTGATCCAAAGCAACTCTTCGCTTTGGACTATCTGGGCTCATATGCCCTTCTCTATGGGCATCCTGGGATACCCAACGTGTGGACTGATCTGGCCATGGACCATGCCATGCACATTTATTGATGTAGCCTCTTTGGCTTTGCACTTCTACACGCTATCAGCATCAGCTGCCTATCTAAGACCATAGTGCACAAGTACCTGGCTTATGTGTTTGCATGGCCAGGCCTCTATAAAGAGGCCATTGCCAAATACAAGGTGGCTACGGAGCAAGCCTTTGTGCCCCTCCATACTGAGGACCCAAATTTTGAGGCTTAGACTGTAGACATCCTGGAAGCATGAGCTTCTGTCTTCACCACTTTGGACGTGTTACGTGTCCTTCTTCACAATCAAATTCTGGTCAGCTGTATTGACCATGCATATACCTCCTGCTGGAAATCAAAGGTATAGCCACCCATAACCAAAGCAGGCTCTGGATAGAGAACGTCCTAAGCCAAGGCCAGAAGTCAAGCTGGCCAACCCATCTGGTCAAACAGAAACATGTTTTGTATGTGGCCAGCCAGGCCACTATGCTACCAGCTGTCCTACAATGGCAGGAGCCCCAAGAAATGGGTATACACCTCAAACCCATCTATGTGCTGCACATACTGCAGCTGCAAGTGGGAGTGATGGAGATATCTCTGCCAAGTCTGAGACTAAGCACTCTATGGATGACCAAGAGCCCCTAGAAAAAGCATTGGACACAGAGCCCAAGAGTGTAGTCATAGAAAAGGAGGAGTACATCACCGTGAACATATTTAACAACAAGTACTACAGTCATGACAGTGACTCTAAGTGCCTGGCGGCAATGACAGATTGGCCATCTTCAAATGATCATGACAAGAATAATGTTATATGAATGAAGAAGGCAACTCTTTGTTGAGCAGAGGGCATTTTGCAGTGCCCTATATTGAAATGTGCAGACAAAGAGTGTTTGGTCTTGTATGTGGAGGTAAATGGCCACAAAGTCTGGACCTTATGGGACTCTGGAAGCACTACTTCAGGTATTACACCCCAATTTGCCCACATGTATGGAATTTCTATACAGAAGTTCAACACTTCATTGGCCTTGCAATTGGACATTGTAAGGAGCCATGCTATGATGCAGTATGGGACAAATGTAACTATCTAAACACCAGGCTCACATAGTCAGAAATATATGGATGTAGTGAACTTTGATCGCTATGATATGATATTGGAAATACCATTCATGCAGTGTAACAGAGTCATGCTAGACTTTGAATACTGTCAGGTGCTAGTGAATGGGAAAGTGATCTCAGCAGAAAAGGCTACAGTAGATGACACTGATAATTGCCTGCAATGTCACCGCACTGTGGAGAAGCATATGAACTCTCTATGACTCAGTTGGTGTAAAGTGCCAGCAGTGGTGGTAGTGGTCAAGGAAGTACAGGTTATACCTGGACTGAGCTCAGACCACAAAGTGGTGATGATGAGCAAGGAGGAGTATCAAGCTTCCAAGACAAGAGATGAGTGGACAAACACTCACTCCTGATGCTCAAGGCACAAAGTTTTTAGGTAAACACCAGCAAAAGGCAAAAAAGCTTGAGGACTCAGTGGATATATGTCCATCTACATCCTCATGAGTCAAGTTAGAGGACTTGAGGTGCAGCTACCAAGAGGTGGAAGCCTCAAATTGTGAGGACACATGGTCCTTATAGGAGCGACCTGCTCCTCTATCTGAATATGACTGGGCATATGACTCTCAAATGCCACAGGAGTGGAACGAGCTGATGGCAGTCACTTGTGCACAAAATGTGCACCAGCAATAGATCACTGTCACACCAGCTTATTATCAGCCAGCTTTAGATGAAGTCTTTGTGGCATATTCAATTATATATGAGGGGAAAACCCTCATGGCCTGTAGGGCAGCAGGAGTGGACTCCCTGCTAAGGCTGCATATACCCAATGACAGTGTTGATTGAGTGCTTGCAATGCATAAGCAATATAAACAGCAGCCTTGTCCACCCTTGGATACAGTGGAAGTACTTCTTCTGATGTGTCTGAAGGGAAGACAGAAGGTGACAAGTCTTTGTGAGGATGATATTCCTTGGTTGCATCAGCAATGGCAAGAGGAATTTGCTGGTATAGTCAATGGGACCAAGGAGGAGCTCCTACTATGGTGGGAAGTAAACCATGAAATCAATCTCATAGACAAGAGCAAGCAGTACAAGTACCACTTGCTGCACTGTCTATGCACACTCTAAGAGCAATTACACAATAAAACTAATTGCTATTTGAATGCTCAATGGTGGTTGGTCACCATGCACCACTGCTCAGGCTGTACCATTACTGTGCATCTCAAAGAAAGACAGAACTCTTTGAACTGCCCTGCCCTTGATGTGCAACAGCACAATAATAATACTATAAAGAACGTAACTTCTTTACCAGATCAAGAAGTGATCTAGAAAGACATGGCTCAAGCAAAGTATGGCTCAAAAATTGACCTCATTGACACTTATGAGCAGGTGGGCATCCACACTGAAAATGTATCCAAGACCATGTTTGCATTGATCATGGGCATGTTTATGAGCAACATAATGCAGATTGGAGACTGTAATGCCCCTGCAACCTTTCAGAGGTTAATGACCTCTATATTTTGAGATGTGATAGGACACTTTATGCATGTCTACCTAGATGACATATTCATTTATTCAGATTCCATGGAGGAGCATGAACAGCACCTCAGAGTCATATTTGAATGACTATGCAAGTACAAGTTGTACTTGAAATGGAAAAAGTATGAGCTTTACACTCAAAGTATAGACTGCCTAGGGCATGTCATTGATGAGTAGAGTATACACCCCAATCAAGACAAGCTCAACTGCATTTGGGAGTGGCATATGCCATGAAACTACAATGACATTCAATAGTTTGTTGGCCTTGTTAACTACATATTGAGCTTTCTGTCCAATGTTACTGCTTATACTAGGCCACTCATGGCTATGACACAGAATGGGTCACTATTCAATTAGTGGCCACTGCACCAGCAGTGCTTTGAAATGGTCAAGCAGATCTGTATAAAGACCCTGATCATTTGACCAATCGCCCCTAGATAGGATAAGCCCATCTGGCTCATCTGTGTCATGTCTAAGACAGGTGTCAGGGCCATGTATGGCCTAGGGAGCAGCTGGCAGACATGCCACCCAGCAGGATTCATGTCAAAGAAATTCACAACTGCCCAGCAAAACTATGCTGTGCATGAGCTAGAGACCTTAGCTATACTTGAGGCTCTTCTTAAATAGAAGGATAAGCTGATGGGATATCCCATTCATATTATTACTGATCACAAGGTGCTTGAGTTCTTCAAGACTCAGGTGAACTTGTTGCTGCATCAGCGATGGTGGATCGACTATATATTGAGATACCAATTTAACATCACCTATGTTAAAAATAAACTCAATAAAGTAGCAGACTGTTTGTCTTACTACTCTGAGAATGATGTAGTAGGGGAGCCTCATGAGCCTCATGAGTATGTGCAGGCAGACTGCCGCATAGACTCAGACAGAGAGGACTTACTTCTCTATTGGTACCAGGAGATCAAGAAACATGTCCTAAAAGTATGTGCAATGTGTGACAATGAACAGAGGTGAAGTACTTGCCTCAGAGAGCAGTATGAGAAGCAGGACATAGCGGCTGAGCTGCTAAAGGAACACAAGGTCAGAGAATTAGCCTTGCCTAAAGAACCTAAGCACCCTGATCAACTCTTTACTCTAGCTAAAATGCTAGAAGGCGAATTGCCTTTGTTCCAGCCACCTAGCCTGAGGAAAGACAACTTCTGTAAGGAAGTGGTGTGGAAGTATGGACATGACTTTCTCTTTACCAAGATAATTACCAATTCTGATAACCATCCTCAGTTCAGATAGAGGTCTAATAGTTTAATCACAACAGAGAGCTATCAAGGAGTGGCAGTGATCTGCCTTCTCTATGCACAAACTATTGTGAAGCAGGTACTGGACCAGGCCCATGCACTGGTGGAGCACTTTGATGCTGCACAAACATTGGAATACATTTGGAGATGATATTGGTGACCACACATGGCCCAGAAAGTTACCAAGTTCTGCACATCATGCGCAGCGTGTCAAAGGGCAAAACTGCCCCCTGGAGCACCTGCTAGGAAGCTGCACCAGCTCTTGATACTGGTAAAGCCTTGAGATTCCATTGGAATAGACTTTATAGGTCCTTCCTCTGTGTCAAGAGGGTTTGATTACTTTTTGGTGGTAATATGTCAGATGACAAGTGTGGTGCATCTTATACCAGTGCAAACAATGCTAACAGCTAAGGAGCTGTTGTGAATCTACCTTAGAGAGATTGTTAGGCTGCATGGGCTGCCTAGTACTATTGTGAGCGACCATGACTCAAAATTCACATTGCAATGGTGGAGGAAACCTCACAAGCTGTTGAGAGCCAGACTTTTTATATTGACGTCTTTCCATCTGCAGACGGATAGACAGACTAAGCAGGCCAACTGCAGTATAGGCCAGATTCTAAGGGCAGTTGTCTGCTTTGATCAACAAGACTGGGTGGATCGGTGTCCACTCACTGAGTATGCAATTAATGCAAGTGTCTTGGAGGCTACAGGGTATGTGCCCTTTGAGCTCAATAAAAGATACATGCCCTCCATGTTGCACAAGATTTGTGCAGATGTGGTTGCCCACCAAGGAGTAGTTGAGTTCACCAGACAGGCTCTGAGGAATATAGCATCTGCACATAACGCCATCATCAAGACACAAGTCTTTCAGATGAAAAAATGCCAATCATTGTAAGCAAAAGGATCTGCCTATATCAGTAGGAGTGTTGGTCTATCTGTCAATACATAACCTGAGGCTGCTCAATAGACAAGCAAGTAAACTCTGCTTAAAATGGGTAGGCCCATATCACATGCTAGACGCAGAGCCTAGTACCTCCAACTATGTGCTGGAGCTGTTGCAGGCATTGCAGGAACAATAAATTGTTCCATAGTTCCATGTGTTGCTGTTGCAACTATATGACACATCTGACGATGTGTTGTTCTCTAATAGGGCGACTCTGAGCCTTTATGACTTTAAGGCATAAGATGACGACAAATGATTCATTGAGTGCATAATTGGGCACCAGTGGACTGAGTAGAATATGCTCAAGTTTGAGGTATGTTGGTCCCTCAGGAACACCACATGGGAGCCATACTCCCATTGCTCCAAGTTAGCAGCACTTGACCACTATTTGGAGTTGAAGGGCGTTAAGTGCCCACATCAGTTAAGTAAGCATGCCAGCACCTAATTTGATTGGCAGTGCCAATCATGGCTTGGCTGAGTTGGTCAGCAACTGTGGCTGAGACATGTGTAACGAAGTTACAGAATTTGTGAGAGCTTAAGTTCACACAGTACAGAATCAGACCATACCGGTCTATTGACTATGTAGTGTAAAACAAAAGTAAGCTGCTTTGTAAGCAGCTGGTAAGACTATTTATATAATAATGTAAATAATAATATTAT
>QGOA01005452.1:0-22205 GCA_003313075.1 Termitomyces sp. MG16
GCCCGGACGTAACAAGGGCCGCATATGAAGACGTTGTCTTGAGCCCTTGCGTCGCTTCATGAGCCATTTGCACGTTAACCACTCAGTGAGAGCTCCCCATAAGATACCGAAAGCCACGAATACGGGTATGAGATAAAGGAGGCTGGACTTGCACCGGGATTCAGGCTGCGCTGCAGAAGCCGTCTGCTGATTCGTATTGGCTGGAAAGATCGGAAGAGTAGATGCAGAGATGCGATGCTGCGAAAGGGGTTGCGGATATCCTGACAGATGGTGCAGTCATCACGATTGTAATCTCCACGATGGGTGAATTTGGGGCAGTGATTGGGAGCTAGGGCGGGACAGGGGAGTTTGAACTTCACAAGCACCGGTATGGGCACGGGCCAGTGCAAGAGCAGTTGACAAGGTCATCGCATCTGACTGCGTGGGATGGCCTCGAAACGGACGAGAGCGCTTATAATTCTAGTTCGGGGTCGGATTCGGAACGGCGTTTGAGGAACCCATTTGAGGGGGATTTGAAGCCAGAGGGAGATGTGATGTATTGTGGGTTATCATCGTCCATCTTATATCAAATGTTGGTAGTTTAGTTATATGCTATGCGGTTAGGTTACTATCTAGCGCTGGACAACCAGTGTTTGTAAAAGAAACGAAGAAAAGGTAGCATATTTGTGTATCAATAGTTGAAAGTAGTAACGTCGGTGACGGTCGTCACAGTCGAACCCAGCTTTCGCGCGATCAACATTAAATGACAGGCACTGGGTGCAGGGAATGACATTCTTTGACAAAACAATTTAAAAACACTGTAAAGATAATCCAATTAATTTCAGAATATGATTTGATTATTTCTGTCGAAACTATAGAAAAAATATTGTAACCAAATTTTGAATGGTACTTGGTCTGATGCTCTCAAATGCATTGGAGAAGACTATATCAGTCATTATTGAACCTAAGAACCAGAGCAAGCATCCTATGGCACTTTGTTCTCTAATTCTTTTGAGTTTAGTCAAGATATTTTTTTTTTATAGTTTTGTCAGAAATATTCAAATGAAATTCTGAAATTAATTGGATTATTTTTACAGTATTTTTACATTGTTTTGTCAAATAATATCATTCTCTGCACCCAGTGAGGCGCGTTGTACTAACCGATACACTAGCAGAGAATTTATATCTATGGTAGCTCTAGATTTTGCTTGTATAGACCAACCATCAGTCTTTGATTAGAAGGTTCGAGATGTTCCGGTTTTACGGAGGCTACGACGACGACCTCGAGATCCGATCACGTCGCTGAGGAAACAAACGGCGACACCAAAACAAATGTGTGAAGTGCGACGTGTGACTGGGCGCCTTCGGTCTTGAGGGTAACAAAGAAACATGGGAACTGCCTCACAAGGGCTACTTGTCCTTGCTCTTTGTTTTCCGCCAGTCCCAAGCCAACGATCGCGAATATGCATTCACATCTTTCAGGCTATGCAGAAAACGAGGCCACTTCGAAGGTTTGTAATATGCAATGCCATGGGGCTATAAAAGCTTCTGCTATTGTACTTTCACCACTACCTAGACAAGCCCACCACCTACGCTTACCATGACTGACTCATGTTTTCCTGCCAATCCAGATATATCTGGCATCGGCGTGAGGACTGCCATATATGCCCAGAACATACTCAGTTTTTTCCCTGCGATTTTAGCTACCTACGGCGAAAGGATATCACACACCAAGCTCGAGAACTTTGAGACACAATCCATGACAATTCTCATCATCGGCTTCGCCATTCTTGTCTCGACCATCATACAGGCTCGCACCCCAGGTAGTATCACCAATTTTCATGCAACAATTATCCTGAACCTCAGCTGGATGAATAACACAAATCTGTTCATTTACTTGCTGTTCTACATCCAACATAGGGTCAATCTCACTAGGGAGGAGTTACATGAAGAAATTGAGGAGATGGCGCGTGCTAAAATGCAGAGGGTCGATT
Organism: Termitomyces sp. MG16; assembly: GCA_003313075.1. Taxonomy (NCBI): domain Eukaryota; kingdom Fungi; phylum Basidiomycota; class Agaricomycetes; order Agaricales; family Lyophyllaceae; genus Termitomyces; species Termitomyces sp. MG16. The sequence goes on from QGOA01005452.1 coordinate 1,974, forward strand.
CAATCTTCAGGCACCGGTGGATATATGAGATACGCAAGATGCGTTCAAACCTTGTGGTGATTGTGGGCTCAGTCCACTTGACACTCATGTCTGTAGTCGGTCTCTGGCTTTGGATCAACCCAGTTGGCTTTGGGCCCTCTAAACAATGCTCTCTCGATGCACCAATCTCCATCTTTGGGATACAAGCTCTACTGGGTTCTGTAGGACCCAAAGTCTGGTATCTCATGATCTATTCCATCACTCTCGTCCCAATATTGAATCTCATTGCTCCTGGGATTTTTTTCGAAGCAATACTCTTCACTTTCCACAAATATAGTAAAGCATGGTGGCCTGGGAGTCATTGGAAACATCTGATTACCATGACACCAGCCCTTGGGACTTTGCTTTCTATCAATTTTGGCTTGCTTGTTGCTACTGAACAGACAATCCAGCTCAATACGAACCAAGGCAACCTTGGTCCAGGTGAAACAAAATGGACATTTAGTCAGATCCTTTCCCTTCTTTTACTCCTTGTGCCACTTCGTGATCTTGTGAAATCACAGTTAGTTTGTGAACTTGTAGAATCACTGTTAGAGCACTGTGCTGGGACACTTGGAAAGAAGCTCTACAATGCATCAAGAAAGAGGGAAATAGATGTTGTTCAGTATGTCCTTGATCATGGAGTAAAGACAGATGCAGTTGGTAAGGATGTATCAACCATATGATACAATGAAGATGCTCATGCTGTTTTAGATTCATCAATTCAAATTGCATCAAAAAATGGCCATCTAAGTGTTGTTGAGTTTTTACTCAAGTACAATGAAGATTTTAATACAAAAAGTGGGAAGTTATGCTTAATAAATTGTACACACCACTTACATTCTCAAGCCAGAAAAGGACTGGTCTACTGCCCTCAAAATGGCAGCAATGAATGGACATCTAGATATTGTCAAGCTTCTGATTAAATACAATGCAGACCACAATGCAAGTAAGAGCTGCACTTGATATACTGCACATATCAGCTAATATTGTTAATTTAGATATACAACAGTGGATTGCACTTCATTGGGCAGCAGAAGAAGGACATCTAGATATTGTGAGGCTCTTAATTGAACACAATGCAGATGTAAATGCAAAAAGTGAGATTCATCTATAATAAATGCATATATTGCTAATTTACTGTTTTAGACAAAAGTAAATCAAGTGCACTTCATTATGCAGCAGACAAAGGGCATTTTGATGTTGTAAAGTTGTTGATTGATTACAATGCAGATGTAAATGCACAAGGTAAAAGTCAAATCTGATAGACTTTATATAATGCTGACATTGAGTTATGTCAGATGATATGCAGTGTTCTGTGCTTCATGTGGCAGCAAAAAAGGGCCATCTAGACATAGTAAAGCTTTTGGTTGAGCACAATGCAGATGTAAATGCAAAAAGTAAGAATTAAACCTGATAGACTTCATATACAGCTGACATCAAGTTGATTCAGATAATAAGCAGTTGTCTGTACTCCATGTGGCAGCATACAATGGACATCCGGCCATAGTAGAGTTTTTGATTGAGCACAATGCAGATGTAAATGCAAAAGGTGAAAGTTAAACCTGATAGACTGCACATAGTGCTGATATTCAATTAATTCAGATGATATGCAGTGTTCTGTACTTCATGTGGCAGCAAAAAAATGGCTATCTGGACATAGTAAAGTCTTTGCTTAAACACAATGCAGATGTAAATGCAGAAGGTAAAAGTTAAACCTGATAGATTTTGCATATTGCTGACATTGAATTGATTCAGATAATGTGCAGTTATCTGCACTTCATGTGGCAGCATACAATGGGCATTCAGACATAGTAGAGTTTTTTATACATACAATGCAGATGTAAATGCACTGGCTAAGAGTTCTGCTTGATAGAATATTTATAAAGCTAATTTTATGCTTATAAGCCTCAACTCAGCGTAAGCACAGAAAGGATCAATTTGAGCACTTTTTTTTGTTGAAGGATTTTTCTTTATTGGAGATTGATATGTTAAAAATGCTATAACAGCTTTCTTTTAAACTCTTTTTTTTGTAGTACTGCCATAGAAGTGTAAATAGTTAACATTAATCAACCTCTGCATCTCTGCATCCAGAGTATGTTCATGCCAAAAAGAAATGTTTTTATGCATATAGTGTGAGTCTCAGGACAATATCTAATAACCTAAAACCTCAGCTAGCTTTTCTCTATAACTTCAGAGAATCCTAGTCATGTGGTAAGAAATTTTTCCATGTGCTGTTGACCAGATATAACAGATATTACTAATTTCAGAGCTTAGAGTTCAGATACACTGAATCTGATAAGTCTTAGTCTATTGACAATATTGTTCTAAACAAGATTAAACTGCTTTTATCAGCAATACAATGAGCTAATTGTATGCACAAATATACATATATTTTTCATGTAAATAAAATTATAATAGAAAATAATAGTAAACTATACTAGACAATGGATGCAGTCCATATAGCATGATCTATTACACACCTCCAAATCAAACCAAACTATGGTCTATATGTAGTGACAGTCAGACCATCAATAAATTAGGCATGAGAGCTATTGGTAAGTCCCCTGGTGCACAAAACAGGTCTGCTGTTGTATTGTTTATATTATAGTCAAGGAGATTATTTTTGATGGTGGGCTTGTGAGTGGTGCTCAAGAGCCCAGCTTGCAGTAAGAAGTTGGAGTAGTCCAAATAAAAGGAACAAGATTATAGTGGAGTCATAGAGCTGATCTGCTATTGACTCATTAGCATCAAGCCAAGACATCTTGTCAGATGTGTATTTGCATGTCTACAGCTCACAAGCATTGAAATCTTGCTCAATAGCCAAATACATTCTATTGTGGAATGCATTGTTGAAAATGCACTAGTTGTTCTGCTGCTGAAGCATCAGCCTGAACTGATTGCCCTGGGTGTCCTTACATCATTTATTCCACTCAGCAATGGACATAGGCATCCTGTACTGATTAAGGTGGCAAAACTGCTCATCATCAATAATAGCTGCCTTATTCTGCAGCTGGTAGTCAGCAAAAAAAGATGATGATGATGAACCCTTTTATTTTTTTGAGACCTATTTTTATATACATATTGCTTGGGTATTGTGTCCTAGATCATGCAGTATAGTAAAGTATGATATTTATTTCTTCATATTAAGACCCCGACTTATCTGCCATCATTGTGCCATCTCTATTTTCTCCTGACCCTTCTACTCTCAGCAATGCTTGCTGGTGTTTGGTTGATGTAGGTTTTAGAAGAATGATTGCCTATTGGCTCCCTCTAAGCTGTAACTCCTGGATAAGGCTCCACAATACTATAACCTTCTCTGCACCTAGATGGTATCTTTCAAAAATTGATCTTGAGATTTGGAACCTGCAAAAAAGATGTAGATCAAGTAAGTGACTCCATAGCTAACTGGAATCTGATTGTTGATAAGAATGCACAGCACATCTGAGGTGGTAAAAATGGAGGAAGTATCCTCCAGAATATCAATTGGCTAAGATCCAAAGTCTGAGTTTTAGCTAGAAATAGGCATAAATATCTGCTCTGTTACTGCTTCATACTCAGAGATGGCTTTTTAATAGAGGCCAGGCCAAGCAAAGATGTAAGCCAGGTGCCTATGCAATGTGAGCTGAAGAGGCATGGATTATCTAGCATCTAAACAAAGAGTTGGTAAGATAACTTCAAAATAGGTGAATATATTATGATCTGAATGTGTGTCATAGAATTTTGCATTGTCATATTTAGGGGCTGCATTACTGAATAATGTGATCTGCAATGACCCAGAAATTATCAAAAACCAGGAATGTTGGGACCTTGTGTAGCTATGCTTGCATTCAAATACACTTTCTGTAGAAGTAGATACTTTCTCTGAATGCTGGGGTCAGATCCCAGTTGCAGCAAAGCACTGTAGATGCATAGGCATGAGCCTTCACCAAGATTGAGGCTTGGATTTTTTGAAGAGATGTGTAAGCTCAAGTTTTCACACTATTGCTTGGAGCTATAAGGGCAACATTTGGAGGCTATGGCTCAGTCACATAGCTGGCAGAGGAATATCCAAAGTATATTAGAGTATATAACAATATTACAGTAACTACTCACCTGGCAGAGGAAAATCCAAAGAAAACAAGTCTAGGGATTCTCTATGCCAGGATTGATGCTTCTGGGCCTCTGAAGCATGGGAAACAACTAGAGGACAACAAAACTTTAAAACTCGAAAATTGCCTAAACAAATAATTGCACAAACAAGGCAGGAAAACTCTGGACTTTGGAAGTCAAAAAGGCAAACTCTGGCTTATATAAGTGGTCAGTATGTGGTGTTGAAGGGGTCACACTTGTCTGAATGATAGCTAAAAAACTAGAGCACCTCAAAGGCTAAAAGTAATATTAATAGATACTAATAGATAGTGTTGAAAGAATAGAATCAGTAAAGTGAAAGAATGAGGAAAAAATTCTGAGATTTAGAATAGGTTGAGGTTTTTCTGTGCAGTGGACTATGTGTGGGAAAAATGTCTTCAATTTTTGCTATCATGTGATTTATTAGACTGTTCATCTATCTGTGCTTGCAATAATATGTCTGGACACTTGGTAAGCAGCAGCCTATATCAGTGTAGGAAAAATGTCTTTGATTTTTGCTATCATGTAATTCATTAGACTGCCAGATGCTTGTGTAAGCAATAGTTTGTCTAGATGCTTAATAAGCAATAGCTTATGCCAGTGTGAGAAAAATGTGTTTAATTTTTGCTGTCATGTGATTCTTTAGACTGCCAAATGCTTGTATAAGCGATAGTATGTCTAAATGCTTAGTAAGCAGCAGCTTGTGTCAGTGTGAGAAAAATGTCTTCAATTTTTGCTGTTATATAATTCATTAGACTGCCAGATGCTTGTATAAGCAATAGCCTGTGTGAAACAATGTCAACAAATAGATCTCGGTCATGCCATGCTAGCAACGGCCCATACAAGCAAGTAAGAAAATAGATGAAGAGATGATAAAAGAATAAAAAGTGAAAGAGGGAAAAAAATAAAGAGTCTCCTGACAGGAGCAACCTGAACAACACATAGAGACATTACAATGGTGTGTCATACATTGTAAGAGAGCTTACTTTGTAGCTCACTTTGTGCCATATGATACATGTCCAGCAGAGTCTGCTACACTACAGCAGAGCAGTCCCTCAATGTGCCATATCACAATATATATGACATAGTCTAGTAGATAAATATAAGGCAGGCATATGCATGCACATGCAGGCCTGCTGGACACCAGCAGATGTCAGCAGACATTAGCAGGCATAAGCACATGAGTAAATCCTTCTAGAGGTCCCCACTTCTCCTCCCACTTCCTTTCTCTCCATGAAAACGGTTGCATACACCCCTTTCCTCTTCTTTTCCCACCTTCAATGCCAGTGGACATCTACAAAAAGGCCATGCAGACCTATGCAGACCTATGCTTGCCACCAGCAGACATCTACACAGATCTTTCAGGCCCACACCAGCTTATATGGGCTGTCAGTAGACATCTGCACAGGCCTATGCAGGCAGGTTGTATCCAGAAAAAAAAACATGTGATGTTTTGCCTCTATTCTGTAGGAGAGAATCAAACTCCCAGCCTTGTAGAAGCCTTCAGCAATGAAACAGATTGGCAATTTATCCATTGCACCACAGGTCCATTACTAGTAGATAAAATTCAAGGACAGATAATACAATGAATAGAATCCCATTGATGTCTCTGCAGGTGTGTGCATGGATAATAAGAGGTAGAAAGAGGGTGGTGCACTCATCAAGAGGGTTTTTGTGGCTTGAAAGAGGGGTGCTGGCATTGCTGGCTATCAGTTGGCATCTGTTGACATCACCCAGCATCTGCTAGCAAGGAGGAAAAGAGGGTGCATAGGCATCTGCTACATAGAATAACATGCAGAGGAGCATGGAGAGTGAGGAAAAAGAGTGGCACTAAGAGAAAAAAGTACGAAGGAGAGAAGGAGGGTGCATAGGTGTCTGCTATCTGTTGACATGCCAGCAGATGTTAGCAGACAGTAGCACATATCAGTGCATGAGCCAGCTGATATCCAAAAAAATCTTCCCATGTGTAGAAGTATCTTGTAGTGAATTCAGATGTTTGTGAATGAGTACAGAGTTGGTAAACCACTTGATAACATTTTTCTGCCAGCTTAGGCAATGCAATAAAAAGTAGTGTCATAAAATCCTGTTTATGCTCTTTGCCTGTACCCTTGAGGCCATGGTACACTGGAATTGAGCAATTCAAGAAAAACATAGATGCTTGTCTGATGTGCTTCTTATGCATAGAAATCCTAGATTTGTTGCTTGCCCTTGCAGTTCCAAAAAGCAAAAAATGAGAAATTTTTAGATAGGGATAGTTGAATTCTGGAAGTGGGGAAAAGAGATGGTGCTGAGTTGAAGGAGGGCAGAAAAGGTCTACTGGCATCTAGCAGACCTGTGTCCTATCCATGAGCAGATGAATTGATCAAATGAATTTACCACAGATTCTGTACCAGCAAAACTAGAATGGTTAATTTGTAATGAATTGATGATACTAGACTAATATTTATTTACACCATACCCATTTCCAGTAAGACCCTGTGGAATCTTCTAAATTGATATTTCTTGTGCACAATAGATGAGTTTGACTTCTCCTTAGTGCATCTGTTATAACTGACATTAGTTTTTTTTGATCTGCTTAGCTAATTGTTATTTACTAATACACAGTACAATAAACTTGACAGCAGCTGGTCTATTAATGGCACTAGAATGAGAAAAGCAGATAGGTCATTTGCTAGCAGCAGGGGATTTGTCTAGTCCATCACCAATTTCCAAGAAGAGAAAATAGCTAAGTCTGTTGATGGCAGAAGACTTGTCTGGTCTATTGCCAACCTCTAAAAAGCAAAAATAGTTGAAAGTGCTACCTGCTCCTTGTTACTGCTTGGTCACCTATATTGGCTAGTGTCCACCTCTCCATATTCATCACAGTGGCTCAAAAAAGTATGAATGGAAGTACCTAAAATTTTGAATAAATCTATAATATATAGGACAACCGTTTTGTGGGAATTATTGATTAGTCAGTTCTGACTAAGGCTGACAAAGAATTGCCTTTTGTGTTTGTTTTTTGGTAGATGTGTGTATAAAATGCTTAAATAATTCAGATAAAATCACTGAAAAATCAGAAAAAAATCAAAGTCTACTAATACACTGATTTTAGTTTTTCTGAGATTTATAAATGCTTAAATAAATCTGAACAATTCAAGAAAAATTCAATCGCTCTGTTTTTTAAGAAATGTTAGTGGAAAATGCTCAAATAATTCCAGGAAAATCACCAGGAAATCAGGAAAAATTCAAAGGCTACTAATATACTGATTTTTAGTTTTTTAAAGATTTATAAATGCTGAATAAAATCCAAAAAATTCAAGAAAAATTCAATTTAGCTTACAATAATGCTTTGAAAGTTGTAAAAAGAGCACTGAGTTGTAAAATGTGGAGGCCTTAACTGAATGAAGTGAGGTTGAGGCCAGGAATAAGCATTGAGTTCTCTATACATACTTGGAGCCCTAACCTCACTTCATTTGGTTAGAGTGGAGGCTTAGTTGGGGGAGGTTTGGGGGCGAAGACCCCAACGAGCTATGAAATTTGTGCTGAAGGCACGAATTGTAGCTACAGATTAGATCTAGGATTATGTAATTTAAATCAAAAATGATGGGGTAATGACTATTTTAAAATATTCACTCATTGGGACACTTTTTTGAGTATCTTTAATTTTAGTATTTAGTATTTTGTGCATCTTCCATTTGCTTTGATAACTGCTTGAATCCTTTTAGGCATGCTTTCTATCAGTCCTTAGCATACTTCTGATGGTATTTTATTCCACTTCTTTGCAACCTATAATTCATCCCTCCCAAGCCCCTTGAATAAGTAATGTGGTAATTCAATGTTTTCTTAACATAGGCCAGTACATGAAGGAGGGCTTCCAGTATGCAAGACCAGGATTGAATTAGAATCTTATGAGTAGCACTACAGCAAAAAATAAGTCTGGTTGGGTTGCAGCTTGTGTCTACATCAGAGCTTCCAAAAGTTGCCTGTACAGTTTGTCATGCATGAAGGCCTGTTCTGCTTCATTCTTAGGACAGATATCATTTATGAGCATTGTTTCTGATGGTAGCAGGGTGTATCTTAGATTCTGTCATGCCAAAATGTTCCAGAACTCTCATAAAGTAGGCTTTCTATGATAACAAGATCAATTTTATGTGCAGGTCTCAATGTATTGCTATTTCAAGGATAAAGGTAGGTTTGTCTAGATCTTTTGTCTTGTATGCTTCCACTAGTTCTCTCTTTGCAAGTTGTGCTCCCTTTTTTGTCAAAGATAGATCTGTATAAGCACTATTCAGTGTCTAGTACTAGTCATATCTACTCTGCATTAACATATATAGAGTTTTTTGGAGTCTCACTATCTTCTTCTCTCCTCTTGGAAAGTCTGGGGGTAGCTGCATATATATTTCATGTTTTGGAATGCTGTTGAGGTAGGCTGGGACAAAATTGGTCTGCCATATCTTGAATTTCTCCTGTGCTGCAATTGCCACTGACATGGGCAAAGACTTGAGATGTACAACCACTGCATAAGTCTCATCAAAATCCTCCCTAGCCATCTGAGAGAACCTTTTTGCTACCAACCATGCCTTGTGCTTGACAACTTCCCCATCCACATTAAACTTGTTATCATAGACCCAGCAATAGCTGACCACATTCTTTTTCTTTGGGACTGCCAATTCATCTACCAGATTGAAAACTCCACAGTTCACCATCACCTTCAGCTCCTTGTCCATTGCTGGTTGCCACAAGTCAGGTTGTCTCATTGCCTCTTTGTAGGTCTTGGAAAATGCCATTTCAGCATTGATGCTTAGGGTTGATAAGTAGCTGTAAGGTTTATTGGCCAGTAGGGCAGCAAATGTCTCAGTAGCCCATGCCTCCACCACTTTTTCACACCTCTCATTTTCTCTGCAGAGTCTCCTGTGCAGCAACCAGGGCTGGTGTTGGCCTCATCAATTGTGCTGAATATTGTGGTGGTTGTTGTAAGGGCGACCTCTGGAGGTTGCGGCACTATCACACAACTGGCAGAGGGAAATCCAAAGTATATTAGAATGAAATAATAATGACACATTGGTAACTACTTGCCTGGCAGAGGGAAATCCAAAGAGAACAAGTCTAAGGATTCACTCGGCCAGGCGTGGCACATCAGCATTGGAGACGGAGGCATGGGAACCAACTGTACATCACATTGGACCACTAACCCTAACCCCTGGTATAGGCCCGGTCTTGTTTGGTGCTGTTTACCGGTGCTGGTGGATGCTTGGTGATAGAACTGGACAGACCTCCAGGGCCCTAAACAGTCTCTGTGGTCCCGGAGGTCTATTAAAGGTGTCCCAGGACAGTCAGAGTGAATGTCGTAGTAGCATAGAATGAAGAAATAAGAAAAGAGAAGGAGGTCCCCTGACATCACCCCCCCTTTAGCGTGCGGCGTCTTGATGTGTGGGGTAGAAGAAGTTGCGTATTGCCTGGTCGACCACCAAGATACCACACACAGCTCGGGGTGCGCCGGGGTGCTGCTGGTGGAACTCTCTGACCAGCCTGGGAGTGTGCACATTCTCCCAGGGCTCCCAAGAGATGTCTTCGATGCCATAGCCCTTCCATTTGATCTTGTACTGGAGGCGACCCTGGAACAGTCGACTGTCCAGAATGGCCTCCACTTCATACTCCTTGTCCTGACCAACGATGACTGGTGGAGGAGGGAGGTCTGGGCGGCGACCTGGAATTGGATCCGCCGGGGCCGGGGTCAACTTGACTATATTGAAGACTGGGTGGAGCTGGCGCATCCCTACTGGTAGCTGGAGGCGGTATGCTAGTGGACCCACCTGCTGTTCAATCACAAAGGGTCCTAACTGGCGATGGGACAGCTTCTTTGATGGACGGGTGGTGGTGATGTCGGATGCGTCCAGGTAGACCCGGTCTCCAGGCTTGTACTGAGGGGCCGGGGTTTGTCTCCGGTCATAGTATTGTGCCATGTTGTCCTTGGCTTTTGTTAGCGCTGCCTTAGCTTCCTCCTGAGCTACCCGCATCCAGTCTACGAAGTCATTTACAGCTTCATTGTCTGACGGGCATTGACGGGGTTTGAAGCCCATGCAGGGATGCTGTCCGGTGTCGAGGAAGAATGGGGAGACCTGAGTGCTGGAATGTGTGTGGTTGTTGTACTGGAACTCCACATTGGGGAGCAGCTCATCCCAGTCGTCCTGGCGCTCATTGCAGAAGAGCTGGAGGTACTGCTCAAGCTCCTGGTTTACGTGCTCAGTCTGACCGTCAGACTGGGGGTGGTAGGCTGTAGAGGTGTGGAGCTTCACATTCAACAACTGGTAGAGCTTCCATGTGAACTCTGCTATGAACTGAGGGCCCCGGTCCAAGACGTAGGCATCAGACAGGCCGTGGAGCTTCCAGACGTTTCTCCAGTACAAATTGGCAGCACCCATGGCGGAGCAGGTAGTGTGTGTGGGGATGAAGTGGGCTTGTTTGCCATAAAGGTCCACAACAACCATGATCACATTGTACCCATGGGCATCAGGTAGCTCCACAATAAAGTCCACAGACGCTACGCTCCATCGCTCTGCCGGGATGGTGAGAGGGTGGAGCTGACCAGTGGGGAGATGGTGTTGAGGCTTGGTCTGGAGACAGAGATCGCAGGTACTGGTGTAGGATCCAATGTACCGGGACATCTGGGGCCACCAGTAATTCCGGAACACCAGCTCCAAGGTCTTCCAGCGGCCCAGGTGTCCAGCGATCTGGGAGTTGTGGTGCTGCTCGACGATCTTTCGGCGTAGCTCCAGGATGTTAGGCACATAGATGCGGTCCTGGAAGGTTAGAAGACCATCCTGGAGGGCCCACTTGTCAGTCCGGACAGACCTGGCACGGGAGGCGGGCCCGGACTTCAGAGCCATGGCAGCCTTGGCAACAAGATCTTCATGCTTACCATCTCGGTTGCCTCATCGAATCTCCCAGAGGATGCTGACCTCAGCACCTTGTACCACCACACCCTCCATGGCCTGGATAGCAAAGAGCTCGGGCCGGAGGAGAACAATATTGCTGTTATCTTCGCCCCCGGTCCCATGGTCAGCTCTCCGGGACAGTGCGTCTGGCTTACCCATGCTGCGGCCAGGCTTGTGGTGCAGGGAGAAGTCAGAGTTGGCCAGATAGAGAGACCAGCGGGCCTGCTGGCAGTTGAGCTTTTTGGTGGTCCAGAAATACTCCAAGTTCTTGTGGTCAGTCCAAACCTCAAACTTGTGCCACGCGCCCTCAAGGAAGTGCTGCCACTCTTCAAAGGCTCGAATGATGGCCAGCATCTCCTTGTCGTGGATCTCATAGTTGTGCTCAACCGCATTCAGGCTCTTGGAGTAGAAGGCCACTGGATGCCACTTCTTATCCTCCCGGGATTGCTGTGACAAGACTGCCCCGGTGGCAAAGTCAGAACTGTTGGCCTCAACATGGAAGGGAGAGTCATCATTGGGGAAGAGGAGAACAGGCTTGGAGATGACCGCCAACTTGAGAGCTTCGAAGGCGGTATGCTCTGGGGTTTCCCAATGCCAAGCCACATCCTTCACAGTGAGGTCAAACAGTGGGCAGGCGTGGTGTGAGAAGTCCTGAATAAATCGCCGGTAGAAGTTAGTGAAGCCTAGGAAGGCCTGTACCTCCTTCTTGTTCTGGGGCTCTGGCCACTCAGCCACTCCAGCCACCTTCACCGGGTCCATCTCCGCCGCACCATATGAGATGATCAGCCCCAAGTACTCGATCCAGGTCTGTTCGAACTCACACTTCTCCGGTTTGAGTTAGAGCTGGTGCTGGCGGAGACGTTCCAAGACAATGCGCATGATCTGGCAATGCTCCTCTAGCGTCTGGGTGTAAATGAGGATGTCATCAAGGTACATGCAGACCACGCCTTCCGCAATGAGGTCCTAGAAGATGTCATTCATCATTGTCTGAAAGGTGGCGGGGCTGTTAGTGAGTCCGAAGAACATGACCAGAGGTTCAAACAGTCCACGGTTGGTCCGGAATGCAGCCTTCCACTCGTCTCTCTCTTGGATGCGCACATTGTTGTAGCCCCACTGGACGTCCAACTTGGTGAAGTACCGGGCCCCCCGGAGGTTGTTTATGAGCTCCGCAATGAGGGGAAGTGGGTATTGGTTCTTCACCGTCATTGCATTGAGAACGCGGTAGTCCTGCACTAAACGAAGGGAGCCATCCTTCTTCTTAATGAAGAAGACCAGAGAAGCCATGGGTGACTTAGAGGGACAGATACGGCCGGAGTCGAGGTTTTCTTGGAGGAAGGCATCGAGCTCGTCCTGTTCCTTGGGTGCAAGCGGGTAGACCTTGCAGTTAGCTGGGGCTGAGTCTGGTATCAACTCAATGGCATGATCCCACTGCTTACGCTGATGAGCCTGCATCATGGCTGGCTACAGATAGCACCAATACCTGCACCTCACATTGGCCCACTAGTATCACCAGAAGCGCCACGCTCTAGCGCTTCCAGCACTATTTTTGCCATATTTCTACACTAATAACTCGCAGCTACAGACTTCAATTACCCTCAGACCACTTTTTATGGCACCACTTATTCTTCGCACCACTATTGACACCTCGCCGCACCTTGCTACTTGCACTCCAAGGCTCTACATTTACACAGACACTGGGCATCAGTCAATCCGGCATAATGCTCTTAGCCAGTGGCAGCGCTTACAAAGGGAAATGATGAAGTATTTCCATGACAGCATCATTATGGACCTTTTTACTATACAATTCAATTCACCGCATTTACTTACATTTTTATCAGTTCACCACCCTCTAGCGGCGCTTAACCTCTTAGCGTCGGCTAACTTTCTTTACTATAAATACCTACTTTTTGTTAGTAGTACAGGAAATCAATTTGGCAGTAGGGATCGTATCCCAACATTTTGGTCTCCATACACAACAGACTACCTCTTGTTGACCATGTCAAGCAAGGGGACTCTGCTCTAGTCTTCTATATCTCCTTCTCTCTAGCGCCTTGCAACTACGGCTTGGCTTTCGTGCTTAGATCTGCTAAGCAATCTTATCCTTTTATTATCACATTCTAGGTGCTAACACTTAGCGCCTCTTAGCGACCCTTTCCCGCACCTCTTAGCGCCTTTCTTAGCGACTTTCCCACGCTCTTAGCGCTCCCCCTTAGCGACTTTTAGCGCCCTGTAGCCACATTTTGGAGCCATACGCAAGTGCCTCCAATTACCCACTTTCCTTGCCACCAACCTCTTGCCTACCGTGTGTTCTCTGGGACCTGTCCGGGACTCTCTCACACACTTAGCACGCCCAAAGCTAAATCAGCTAAGTAGCTGCACTAGTGATAGTCCACGCAGCGTCCAGCTCGATTTGGGCATCATCAACGCTCTGGGAGAGAGTCAAAGGAGGCTTTGGAAAACACCTCCTCAAAGTCATGGAGATACACTGGCACGGCGTCGTGGAAGGACCGGGGTGTGGAGTTGGCCGCAAATGCCTGTGCGAGCCGCTGCGAGATGGTCTGGCTGGCCCGGACCTCAGCAATGGAGGGCAGGGCATGCAGGGCAGTTGCGTAGACACGGTCTCCAACCTCAATGGCCTCGTCTGAGAGGGCTGGATCTGGGGCATCACAGAAGTTGTGGCGGCCTTCCTCAGTTACCATGACATCACAACCCCGGGCATCCTCATAGAGGGCCTCTCTACAAGGGAATGCCAGGGGAGGTGGGTCGATCAAATCGAGGTCAGCATAGGGGAGGTAACCCACACGACAGGCCCGGATAGCAGCGCGCTCCCGAACCTCCGTGCGCCGTGCTTCTTTAGCCTCAGCTGCACAGGTGGCACATCTCCAGGGACACCGGCTCATGGTCACTTCACCCCGGGCCCAATCTACCTCAGGATTGTGCTCCTGGAGCCAGGTGAAACCAAGGATCATGTCTTGCTTGCCTAGGCTAGTGACTGCAAAGACAGCCCGCTCTGCATGAGACCGGTACCGGAGGATGAGATCCACCACAGAGCTTATGGCACTGGCCTCATTTGGTGTTCCATCGATATTGAACACCGGGATGGATTTAGTGAGCAGCCAGGTGGTCAGCCCCTGTCGTCTCACAAACTCAGCATCCAGGAACAGGCCAGTGGCTCTGCTATCCAGGAGAGCTACCACTCGGTGAGTCTGCTGGGTGTCGGTGGTCTTGATCTCCACCTCGAGGTGCAAGGAGTTGGTGGAGGGTGCAGAGGCCACAACATACTTGCGTGGCAGCCATTTCTCCCAGGCCAGGGGACCATGTGAGCGAGGCATCAAAGGCGGAGGAGGATTTTGTATGTCTGGAAGGATGCTTACAGGTTCAGTCATGGATGGGTCAATACCAGAACATATATTGACGCTCTCTACAGACAGACATGTGAACCGGTTAGCCCTGGGCGATGGAGGCGTACTCTCCATCTGCCGCCGGACTAAAAATCCTGCTCCAGGACTGGGAGGGGGGCGCAAGCGCCGCTCTCCTCTAAGCCTGTGCATCAGGTGAGGGGTCACCAGCTGCATCTTTTGCTGCCAGCAGCTGCACAAGCAGCTCCTCCTGCTCCGCTGCCGAGAGGTAACGTACCTCCATGCCCAGTGGGCAGTGCCGGGCAAAATGCCCCGGCTTTCCACAACGCCAGCATAACATGGGCAGAGATTGTCGCTGCCGGGATGCATCCACGTCCATGGGAATGCCTGGAGGAAGTGGGTGGGGTGCTGGGTGTGCCGGGGGCATGGAGACTGGAACCACGGACACTGGAGGTGTGAACTGGGGACCTGGTGCTGGGGCTGGGCGATGATGAAGGTGTGGCCGGCGCAGCTCACGCTTGATTCCCATGAGCTGCCACTGGTCCCGGGCCACCTTGTACCAAGTGGTGATCTGTTCATCATCTGGGCGTCCTTCGGCCAGGTTGTTGATGCGCTCCATCAGAGTTGGGTGGAGACCGTCCCGGAACGTGAGGCAGAGCTGCAGACTGTCCAGGTAGTTGGCCTGCTCCACCAAGGCCCAGAACAAGTCGATGTACTCATCTAAGGTCTGCTTGCCCTGTCTATACTGATCATGATCCCGGAGGGTGAGTGCGGCAGTTTTAGCGAGGTCAATGGGGAAGAACTCCGCCTGGAAGTCTGCCTCAAAGGCAGCCCAATTGGCAAAGCTGTCAATACCCCCGGGACGCTGATAAACCCGGAGTGCATAGGTGGAGGCGCGCCCAGCCTTCATGTATGAAAGTACCCAAGCTATCTTCAGTGCGTCGGAGTTGAAAGCATCGCCACTCAGGTGAATATAGGTCAGGCATGACTGCAAGAAACGTTCTCTGGAGGCACGGTCACCCTCATAAGCATCTGGTAGTGCAGGCCAGGGGATGTGGGCCCAGGGCACTGCTGTGGGAGGCGGAGTGACCGGAGTTTCTGGTAGAGCCACGAGAGGAGGCTCTGGGACTGGAGTTTCCACGGCAGTGGGGGGAACTGGGGTTAGGCGCTCTAAGAGTGCCTGGAGAGACTGGGAAATGGTTTCAGTAGTTTGTCGGAGGGTGGCGAGTTCAGTGGTGTTGTGGGTAAGGGATGCTTGAGTAATCTGCACCTGAGCTTCTAAGTGTAGCAAGCGAGTCCAGGCTTCATCCTGGGGGGCCGGGGCGTCCAAGGGAGCTTCTGAATTGGCAAGCTGAGACATAGAAACTGTACAGGTGTGTAAAGCTGGTGGGGAAGTGACAAGTAGGGGCACAAAAGACTTGGCAGGCTACGAGGGGCTTCCAGACCAGAATTAGAGAGACTTGTTCTGCTGTAAGGGTGACCTCCGGAGGTTGCGGCACTATCACACAACTGGCAGAGGGAAATCCAAAGTATATTAGAATGAAATAATAATGACACGTTGGTAACTACTTGCCTGGCAGAGGGAAATCCAAAGAGAACAAGTCTAAGGATTCACTCGGCCAGGCGTGGCGCATCAGCATCGGAGAT
Source organism: Termitomyces sp. MG16 (assembly GCA_003313075.1). Classification (NCBI taxonomy): domain Eukaryota; kingdom Fungi; phylum Basidiomycota; class Agaricomycetes; order Agaricales; family Lyophyllaceae; genus Termitomyces; species Termitomyces sp. MG16. The sequence continues at coordinate 18,025 of QGOA01005452.1, forward strand.
GGAGGCATGGGAACCAACTGTACATCACATCGAACCACTAACCCTAACCCCCAGTATAGGCCCAGTCTTGTTTGGTGCTGTTTACCAGTGCTGGTGGATGCTCGGTGATGGAACTGGACAGACCTCCGGGGCCCTAAACAGTCTCTATGGTCCTGGAGATCTATTAAAGGTGTTCTGGGGCAGTCAGAGTGAATGTCGTAGTAGCATAGAATGAAGAAATAAGAAAAGAGAAGGAGGTCCCCTGACAGTTGTGGGATATCAGGCACAATGCAGGCCAAGGGAACCAAAGTAAGTGCCCAGCTGTCTGGCTGTGCAGAGTTGCTGTTAGCTGTGACATCAAGGTAAAGTGGCCCCTCACCCTGTCTAATTTGTGGTGCCACAGGCTGACATAGAAGTAGAAGTCCTGGAGTAGAGGGTGCCAGCAGACTTGATTCATATGGTATTTCATCCATTTCTGCATCATCTAGCATAGTCAGCAGGAAATGTCTGACATCTCCTTTGAATATCACAATTGTCCTTGATCTCATGTCATACAGCTAGTAACTACTATTGACATAGCCCACCAAACATATCTTGACTAATCTGGGGTCTAGTTTCAACTGTATCAGCTCATTAGAGACCTTTCTCCAGGCTAGGCACCTCCATGGTTGAAGGTGGTCTACATGCTGCTACTTCCTGGTCTAGGACTCTTTTGGAATAGTGTTAGGGTATTGTGAATACAGGAGTAAGTTGCAAGTGTAGACCTGTGCCACTGTGGCTTCTACCTACAAGTCTTCCAGAAGCCCACTGTTTGCCAAAACACATTGAACATCCTTGAGAATGGTGCAGTTTTCTCACTTGACAACACTATTCTGTGTATAGGTGTATAGAGTAGTGACTTTGAGAACAATGCTGTGTATGCCTAGGTAAGCCTATGAGGCTTCATTTACCTATTTATGTCCTGCATCAACCCTAACCTCACATAGCTTCCTGCCAGTTTGGTATTTAGATTCTGTGTGGTAGGAAGTGAAGGCTGTAAGTGTGGTGGAGAAGTCTTTCTTGGTAAGGAAAAATACTGATAGAAAGGATGACCCTCTATCCACAGCTACTATCATATACATGGCTCCTCCAATCAATGTTCCACTGGCTGGACCCCACAGGTTGATATGCATGCAGTTGTTTGAAGCATCCTCAGGTCCCATAGTGGCATTGTATGGGCATGCAGCATGTTTGCCATATATGCAATATTCACATATGCCTAGTACAGTCAGTTCACTTTTCACTACTAGACCATCTAGCAGGTTCCTTGCTATCAGATACCACTGACTTGGGGGCCTTCTAAGTAAAGCAATGCCCTTATGAAGTGGACTTGATCTATATGTACTCAGAGTGTCTGAAGCTCTGAGCCATGCTTTGAGACCAGGGTTAATAAACTTAAAGTTGCAAAGTGCATACCAATCTCAAGTACTCATACCAGTCAAGTGCACACCAGTCAAAGTTAGGGGGCACACAAACAAAATTATTCAATATCAAGACTAAAGGAATATATTATGATAATTACAAGCTATAAGTACTGTGGGTGTCTACTCTGGTAGTTTGAGAGGATTCCAAGATATCTATAATGACTTCCAGGACTCTATAAGCAGCAGCAGAGTGAAAGATTGTATTGTGCCTGATAAGCAAGTTAGGATCTTGCATGCCATGCATGACACCTTGGGTCACTGAAGACCTTATGCCATGAGAGGATAGTATATATGCACATGCCATTTATGCCAAGTTCAGCAGATGAAATAAGTTCTTATTCTACCAACAGTAGTGACTCTGGCACCACTATTTGGCATGGACATTATTCAGGGAAGATGTTGGTACATTGGCCAGAGTTCTGTATGCTTTAGCACAAAAATACAGACACTTTAGCCCAGTGGCTTTTTGAGAAAATTATCTGCCAATGAGGAGCTCTTCAAGAAATTATTATGGACAACAGCCTACCAATTGTAAAAGTGCTAACCTATTTGGCAAAGAAATACAATATCTATCATATATATATATCTGGCTACAACAAATGCACCAATAGCATAATAGAGTGACCACATTTTGATGTTCAACAAGCATTATTCAAGGTAGTAGATAGAGATGAATTGCTGAAGTGAAGTGATGTATTCTGTATTTTGGTTAGAACAGGTAACAGTGCATAAAAGAATGGGTTGCTCCCCATACTATGCAGCAACAGAAACTCATCCTTTGCTGCCAGCAGATATAGTTGAAGCAACCTACTTGCAACCACCATTAAATTCTGTTCTGTCAACTATTGATATGATAGCTAGATGAGCTATAGACTCAGAGTAGGGCATCAAAATGGTATATGTCATACATTGTAGGGGAGCTTGCTTTGTGCTATACAATACATGTCCAGCAGAGTTCGCTACATTGTAGCAGAGCAGTTCCCAGTGTGCTGTAGAATACAGAGCTGCGGACATGTCACAATGTGCTGTATGACATGGTCCAGCGGATAGATATAAGGTGGGCACAAGCACATTCACACAAGGCTGACAGACACCAGCAGTCACTAGCAGACCTCTGGGTGCATTAGCGGCCATTAGCAGGCATCAGCCCCATGAATAAAAACCCTCCTGTTAGCAGATGTCAGTGCATGAGTACATCCTCTTCAATGTTCCCCACTTTTTCCCCCCTCCCTTCCTCCAACAACAACTCAAAGCTGCTGCCTCCCTTCCCCTCTATTTCTCACACCTGATGCCAATGGATGTCCAAAAAAGGGCCTGCAGACCTATGCAGGCCAACACATGCAACCAACGGACATTCATGCAGACCAATATGAGCCCACACAAACCTTTCCAGGCCCACACCAATATCTCAAGGGAAATCATTGAAAAACTTTAACCTTTTTTTTCTGTTTTTCAAAATAGATTTTATGTAATACTTGAGAAAAACAATTTAGAAATTACATAACATGTTCATCCTCAGGGATTTCCTGAAGTGTTTGAAATTATGAGACTGACTGGTGGTCAAGATGTAAATTAGGGTAGAAATCAATGATAGAGAGAGTCTGGGGAAAGGATTGCCAATCCCTAGAAACTGTAGAATAGGTATAAAAAGGCCTATAAGACAGTAGAAAAGGACAGGTTTTCATACCCCACTTTTTCAGACTTGAACTAAGCTTGTTTGTATTTATTGTCTCAACTGGTCTTGTCTTGTCTGATCCTGTCTTGTCAACACTGCTCTTGGTTGGTTGACATCTGATCTGACATCAAACTCTGTGTGTTTGCTGTCTTTGGCAGTGTCTCTGAGTTCTTTCAGCTTCTCAACACCTCTGCTTCTCTGTCTCGGCTTTGTTCATGGCTTGCAAACACTTGCATCGGCTTCTTGGCTTCCCTTCAGCATTGCTCTTGAGTCCAACTTCATCTTTGATCTGGTTTCTGGTTATTCAACTACTTGCTGGCAAGCGTCTGGTCTTGAATCTCTCTTGTGACACTATAGCTTCTCTAAATGATACTCTCTGTTCTGTGACTACACTAAGCTTCACTCTCATCTTCTCCTCTTGTCTCATGGATACTTGTGTCTTTTTACTGGTCTATTTGTGTTGGGAGACATTCTACTAAGCCATGCAGCTTAGTGGAATGTCTCCCAACATAAAGTAAACCTGACCTATCTGATTGGTGTCACCCCCCTATGTCCTGGAATCACCAGGGTTGGTAACCATGCACTAGTGATGTTTCTCACCCAACTTCATCATTTGTGGTGCTCAGCTGCTACTGCATGACATATTGCCTACCACAGGAGTTGAACCACTGCCCTTCTGGGTCAGTCAGGTTTACTTTATGTGCAGCTTAGTGGAATGTCTCCCAACAATTTGGATACTAGCTGTAACCTGTGGTTACTAGTTAGAACTATCTGTGTATTTCACACAGTGCTAAATCAGACCGCAATATCGGATTTGACTAGTACTTAGTGCGAAAACAAGACGTTATCTTACGTAATACTCTACTAAATGATTATAGCGTCGTTGACGCTGATGGTAATACGGATGAGTCCGTTACATACCCCCCAATGAGACCAAATACTCGGTCTTGATCACGGGAGGTAGAACGAAATGAAAGATGCACGGTAGTGCAACAACGATGAAAGATGCACGGTAGTGCAACAACGATGAACGATGCACGGTAGTGCAACAACGGATAAATGCA
>QGOA01005453.1:0-32242 GCA_003313075.1 Termitomyces sp. MG16
CTGTCATTGAGACTCCGTGAGGTTGAACGATACCAATATTGTTGTTCAGAGATGAGACACCCTTCCGCTGGATGATTGGGATGGTGAGAGCACCCCAACGTCCTCGCTTTCGAGGGGTGAAAATGTTGAAACGAGCACGCTCGAAGGGCGAAGGTTGGCTTATTCCAACAGAATAGTCAACATATTCTGCTGAGACGTAGAGCTTTAAAAAGCCGACGTCTACGTTTTGATTTTCTCGTAGATAATATGTGTAAGGAGCCCAACCACCATCGCCGAAGCCGATGGACAATGATTCATTCGGTGGAAGAGAGAAGTCAGCTTGACTTCGTGCAGCTGTGGCGGGCAGATAATATGCGACTATCGGAGCCATTTGTTAAAAATTACATTGAAGCACAACGTTCGAAGTAATCACCAATGCTCAAATCACTGATATCCATGTAGAAGAGAGCTACATATAGAGGTTTGTTCGAAGCGTTGACGATCCTATAGCCGTACGGAGCATATTCTTCGACATCGATGAATATTGTACCATTAATATTCAGATTTTGACCGCTTGGCTGAGGGACGAATATCTCGCCCAAGTCATCCGTCATTTCTACTCTGAAGCACTCGACCTTGATATTCTTGGTCAACGAATCGTCTTTATTTGAGTGGCGCAGATGCCAATAGAAATCGGCTGCACTGCGTAGAATGGAAAGGAGGAACTTGGTTTCGTCAGGCCGAATGTTATAAAACGGCATGTAGTCCAAGCCATACTGAGAGCATACAGCATCCTTTATTTCGAACCTGACTAGGCCACCTTGTGTCCTAATAACAAGATCTGGCTTGTCATCGCTGGGAACAAAATGGAAAGACCGCTGATAATCGTTCATATCAGAGTCGAGTTCGCACAAAAGGTCGAGGAAGGCATCTGTAGGCTCAATGAAAAGACGAAGATCTCTCCTTTTTCCGGCACGTGTTTGGACTGCGTATGCTGGCCCAGGAAGATCAAAGGGAGCACCACCGGTAACGCAACATCGGGAAGTGAATGGAGCCGTTCTTAAAACGACAATAGAACCAGCAATGGATGTCAAAAGCTTATCAAAATAAACAAGAAATTCAGCTTCATGAGCAATCCCGTGAGCTTCTCCTGCTTCCAAAGTATACTCGCTTGACTGGCCCAGTCTTGTATGAATAGTATATACAGGATGCCGGGTCTGAAATTTCGCACCAAAGAGCATGCGATTCTGATTGACACCTTCACATTGTGGATTTTGCCTAAGAGAAATAAATAATGAAGTCGAAACACCGTATATGAACGTGCTCACAAAGGAAGGTGAGGTATGCGCGTGATTACATCCGAATAGGTGAGAGTGTAGATACCTTCCTGTCTGAGCAAGGTCAGAAGGGCCCGCGTGAAGAATCCGTGACCGTGGCTTTCATATGCAACCTGTTTTCGTTGGCAGGCTGCTAGTAGGATGTGAGAATTCATTCCTGTCTCCGCAGCTCTTGAGCGGGTCTGTATTTCACCCGCGAAGATATCTTCAGGGATAGTGTAATTGGACGGTAATTCAAGACCCCGGATAGCAAGTAATGAATCGCTCGGATTCTGCCTAGTTGCGGAGCCAGAATGGCAACAGTCAAGTATAACAGTCTGCGCAGTAGTTAAGAAATAAATTCCCAAGTCAAGCAAAGGAGCAATCACTATATTATCCGATTTTTTTGTGGCGATATCGGCAAGAATATGAGAGAGTGTTATATCGAAGATACCCTGTCTCTGAGCATTCTGAGATCCCCTTAATTCAAAATCATGAGGTAGGAGCATCTGGATCTTGCCATTCGCATTGTTGGTCTTCCTAACGGCGATCGGCGCTGGCGCTTCACTACCATGGCCTGCATAATATACGAGAATAGGGTCCTGTGCGCTAATGGCGTTGTGATGGGCAAGATTGCGCATGGCTGTCAAAATTGCTTCCCGCGTCGCTCCTTCGTCGCGCAGATTTACAACACGATCCTTTGGTACACCGACCTCCGAGGTCAGGAATCGTTCTACTGCGTTCGCATCGTTGACGGCACAACAGAGATCTTGAATATCAGGATCTGTGTACTTGTTTATTCCGATGATCAAGGCGAAAAGAGGAAGACTGCAACACGTTCTTAGTTTCCGTTCTCAACGATGGACCTGACGGAGCAGTCAGTCTACCTTGTGACGTTCACTACTTGGGAAGGCGTAGGTTTATTGACGCTGGAGGCTGCTCGTAAACACTGGAAGAAGACAAAAGGGAAACGAAGGACGCACACATGCTGCGATCCGGAATCTTCGGTGGACGATACTTTACTTTCTTCCGACACTCTCACAAGACTAGAGATGATTGCAAAGTCAGCAGGTTTGAAAGAGGTTAGGTCGATTTCTGACGTTTTCGAAGAAGGTATCCTAAGCCGAGTCTGTCAGCAGTGTAGTACTCGCAAATGAAGACACGGACTTAAGCAGATGCCTGAAAAAATCTGCAACCTTGTTAGTGTAAACGTGGGACCAAGGTAGAAACATCCTGCTGTAAGGAGGATAACATGGGTAGCTTGGATCCCAACTTCATAGGAATATGCATTGAGAATTTCGTTAGTTCGGTCCGGTCTGTGGACAAATCATGTTACATAATCGTTCATTGCCATTTTTGGAAGAGCTTTTCCGAACTGTGATTCAACGTGCTTCAGCTGTTCCCCGTCTACTACCAACGCGGTAGTGCTTCGATCCTTTATTTGTGTCGTGGCTCCTCAGGATTGCTTCCACCTTACTCTCAGAATAAGACTTTTCATTACAATCCTTGATGCAGTTGTGACGATGCGACGCGACCAAGGACACGATTATGTGTAGACTCGAGAATTTTCGGACTTTTCTGGACAGCCTGTCATCTGATGCATGGTCATGGGATTTCCTTCTTTTTCGCTTCGTTTTGTCTTAATACTGGTGCCTGAATTGTAAGCATTCTGTGTTCAAGTCTACTGTCAGTTCACCGAATTTATGATTCTTCTGGCTTTTAGTTTGTTCCTACCTCAACTGCACCTTTTCCTCCTGCAGCCCTGTGTGCCTATTCGCCGTAGATGTCGACGAACATAACTCTTCAGAGGCGCCGGGTTAGTACAGTGGATGCGGGTTTAACTGACTCGAAACAGTGAGGCCAACCTCGTGCGACTAGCTCCCACGGCTGCTCGGATTTCTCGTCTTCTGATAACACGTCCATTTGTGCGGTTCTCGGTGCAAATGAGCAGATTGGTTGAGTAAACGCTCTACTTCCGAATGGGCCAAAGCCGAAGGTCTCCCGTGAAGCGCACAGCATCAATATATCGTCGGTCGTACTACTAGTAAAAGCTGTGTATTGGGGCAGGCCCAGATGTATGTCTCTAGTATGATTGAACCAATTGTCATTCATTCTTACATTCTCGTATCCTCACTATCATACATACTCTATACTCTACTGATTCTCGAGAGTGTTGGATAAAGCAGGTGACTAAAATGAAATATCAAAAAAGGTGTAAAACGAGAACAAGATAGTAATATGCAAAGAAACATTGAGATTGCGACTAATCATTTCTCCTGTTTTTTCTGAACGATTGGGATAATCATCGTACCCCAGATTTCTGTCTTGTTTTTGTTTTTTTTATAGAAGCTCGAGGCCCGGTTGTCGCCACGTCCGAAAGGTGATGGTTGACATATAAAGGAATAGTCGATATGTCTCGTTGAGACGTAAAGTTTCAGGAATCCGATGTCGATAGTTTGATTTTTTCTCACATAATATATAGGGGGGTCCCAACCACCATCACCAAACCCAATGGTCAGAAAACCCTCTGCTGGGAGGGATTCGGCTTTTTCCTTGGCCGTTGGGGGCAAATAGTATGACTCTTTGAAGGACATCCATTAGAATTGGCTCGAAGAAAGGAAGAGAGAGTCACCGATTTTCAAATCGCTTATATCGAAATATATGAGTGCTACATGTAGCGGGAACTTGAGTTTATTCCTGATTCTGTAACCGTAAGGTTCATCCTCGTTTTCATTGTCGCCAACGTGGATTGTTATCGTCCCTCCGATGTTCAGATTTGCACCACTCTCAGGAACTAACAGATCTAGGTTGCTAGGGTCCTCATGGAGTCTGAAACACTCGACGTCGACCTTTCCATCCAAAGAATTGTTTGAGCCGCGTAGGTCCAGACGACCATAGAAGTCGGCAGCACTACTTAGGATGTCAAGGACCTTGTCAGAGTTGTCGACTTCAATGTCAAATGGCATGTGTTTCAAGCCATGGTCGCAGCATGTCTTGTTCCCGATTTTGAACCGAAATTTTCCGTTAGACGTGCTGATACCCAAATCCTCATCTCCGGCGCCGACAAGGCGTACAGAATGCATACTGAAATCGTCCAGTAGAGGATGAATCAGTTGCATTAGCTGCGCATAATACTGATCGGTTTGATCAATAAAGAGACGAAGTTTTTCTGGGCGGGATATCTGGACTGCATATGCAGCATGGGAAATCATACATGGAGATTTGTTGGTAGAGCATTGAGAGGTGAATGTATGGAGTTCTGACACGACAACGCGACCAATGGAGGAATTTAAATGTTCATCAGAATAAACGTCGAACTCAGCTCGATTCGTTATGCCATGGGCTTTACCTGCTTCCAGGGTAAATTGATTTGACCTTTCGGGATGTGGTTGAAGATTAAACACTACGGGACGCGGTTCAACGTCGAATGTGAAGAGGATGCGATTTGAATTGACACCTTCGCAGCGTGGAGTCTGCCTAAAAATGCAGGCGGTATAGAAACACTGGTTAAGGCGGGCCAAAGGAGATGACTTACGAAGGAAGTTGGCGCATACGCATTATTACATCCTTATAATTGAGTCTATTGATGTCTTCTTCCAATAGCAGGCGTAGAAGCTCATGGGTGAAATCTCCATGACCTCCATCCTCTGAAGCTTTCTGATGCGGCTCACAAGCTGCTAACAAGACGTGTGACTTGAGGCCTCCCTTTTGATGTCGTAAACCGAACTCTCGTTCTTTCAAAAAGAGATGGGCGGGGATAGTATAGTTGGGTAAGTCGACGCCACGGACAGTCGAAGCATTTCTAGTCCCAGATCCAGAGTGGCAACAGTCGAAGATGACAGTCTGTTCTATTCAGTGTGAAATCTTGGAAATTGGCAAGGAATGACTAACGATATTATCCGACTTTTTAGAGGCGATTTCGGAGAGAAGTAAGGAGATTGTCATGTCGAGAATTCCTTGGCCTGGAGCATTGTTTGACCCATTTGAGATGAAATCATGAGGTAGGAGCATTTGGACCTTGCCATTTGCACTGCTGGTTGACCAACCATATGGTGCCGGTGCTTCACCACCATGTCCAGCATAATATATGAGAATGGGATCATGTTTACTGATCACTGGATTATTGGCAAGGTTTTCCATAGCTGATATGATAGCCTCCCGTGTCGCCTTTTCATCACGCAGATTAGCAATGCGATCCCTCGGGATGCGAAATCTTGAGATCAAAAAGTTTTCGACTTCATTGGCATCGTTTTTCGCAAAGCGAAGATCAACGATATTAGGATCTCTGTATTCATCTATTCCAATTATTAAAGCGAAGATAGGGGGGCTACGATTGCTCTCAGCACCGTTTTCGACCATGATTTACAAATTATACCTTTTGCTAGACATATCTTCAACAGCTATGGTTTCGGCAGTAATGGAGACTCGCGAGTAGCAGTGATAGCAAAATATTCCAATGCAACCTCTTGAAACGTAAGATGAGCCAAATTTGAAGATGTGTATGACCACGGAGATTTATGTAGGCACCTGGGAGTCACAATCCATCAATCTCACAACCTGTCTCTGGTGGGAGAAGACAATGCTAAGCTTAGTCGCTTGTCTTGACACCCTTAACTTTTTCATCGTGAGATATATTGTTGCTTGAGATTCCTTGGGTGTCAATTGTTGCATACAAATAACGAGTGCTTTTCCTTCTGGAAAATGAGGGAACATGATGTTTCATTGCCACTCTTGTATGAAACATTGTAGGACCTACTCCTTTTGTGTGTGGTGGAAAGCTTTGTATTCACCTGAAACCTTTGAGCATGCAGGAACATTCCTTCTGATAGTGGTGCTGTTTGAAGTATCCAGTGTCTTATGTTTGTCATGTTTTCTATATGCGTACGGTTTCTTTGCATCGCATATTGAGCTTCCTCGACTGGATTCAGTAGTCGTAAGACCATAAGGTCGCAACTTTTGGCGGGGTTTGATAGTCATATACGAGGGAGACGTCAGTTGCATCTCCTTGCTAGGAACCTGTCGGTTCACAAGTGCAATGGGAATGTAAATCACTTTTCTGGTACCCAAACTGCCATTCATGGATGCGTGGGCCGGATTAACAGGTCCCACCTGACGAAAACATGACACTGACCGTCACACGGACCAGGTTCAATCTTTGATGCAGCATGGCCGATCGTGGACAAGGTAGTCTTGAGGGCGAGTAGAAAATGTTCTGGAAATGTGGAGCTCCATGTGCCGATGGAATGACAAATGTCGGCAGAGATAACGTGAAGGCGATGCCACCCGGGTGGATCGGTTCTGCCTAATATCGTGTCAACACCTATATCTTCTGAGAATGTTTATGGATGAGCTTCTGATTGCTAGATTTGAAACGTACTGTACCCACTACTGTTCACTCCTACGGTGTTATGAATACTAAATTTATCAAATAGAAATGGCTCCCTGCTAACGTGTTCGTCTGAACCAACGTTCTTCCTTGTTACCATTATATGGTGATGCGTCTGCCTCAAGGTTTGAGGCAGATAGAACGAAGTAAAAACAGTTCCCAGATATACCCTAAGATGCTGAATACCGTGAGCATTCGTCGAAACCCATAGATGAGGAGAGACTGACCCTCGAAAACCCATGCAATGACAAGCCAGCGGAGCAGTAAGTGTGAAAGCAACGATCAAAGATTGATCGTACGGACACAGCCGTAGGTGGCAGTGCCCGGCAGGGACGAGATCTCGGAACAACTACGAGATCAACGTCCCATCAACACCTGACGTCATGGCACATGCCAATTCTTGTCCACCAAGAAGGATGTGCTTCTTGCCTGCCACCTTCCGCCGCTCAGCCGCAGCTGCTTCTGCGCATGGAGCGCGTTCATGCCCCCCTTCCACAACTTTAGTATTCGATCTCATTCATTTCCAACACATCCGATTTCAATCCAGCCTTATCCACTTGGTGATATGCGAAGTGTATGCTAACTCCCTCTGTTACATCATCATCTGCTATACGAAATTCGCTCTCTACAGCACCCATCTTATCGGAAAATCTTGAAATGCGACCGCTAGATAACGTCCCTGTGGACCCGTCGCTATCGACCGTTTGTCTGGGGTAGACGACGACGAGCTATCACAGATTGCAAGGAACAAGAAAGGTATTGTTTGACAAGTTCTGTTGCACAGCGACTCTGTAGTATGCTGACAAACATTCAATTCATACAGGACACGAACGAGGGCTTTATTGCAGACTTGGAGTATCTTTCTTTCTTTTTGATCTTCTCAACACCGATAAGCAAGCCCTTGATTTACAATCCCTCATTAAGGAGTGACATTATCGTATGCTCAGTTCTCTACGTCACCATACTTTCTGCCGCCTTAGACCTTGTACTGCCTTCAACTCCCAAAGGAATAATCGCCTTTGTTAACATCGCCCCCGCTCTACTTGCCAAGATTGGATGGCCTTATCTATTGAAGGGTCATATACGATACACGAAACATCTCATAGGGTGTTGCTTGCTTAGTTCCACTGGGATGATTGTACGCCCTGTGCCTTCTCTTCCCTCAGCGTACCTGATTGCTTTTCAAGGTCGTTGCCGCTTTTGATAGTCTCAATATGCGGCTTCTTGGGATCAGCCTCGCATCTTTCTCATCAGGTAGAGGACTCTGCCGTCGACGTGTGGATACTCAGCTAAACACTCTGACATTACTAGACTTAGGCGAGTTAACTTTCTTATAACTGTCGACTACGTATGCGCTACCTTCCGTCGCTGGCCGTAGTGTTGGGTAATCTACACTTTCTGGTCTTGGAACCACAATAATCAGACGCGTTTAGGTATTTTGCCTCTGAAACCGGAGCGGCCGGTCTCGGTGCATTTATTTGGTGGGAGGTTCGTGTCAGAGTAGACTCATCACTGTGGCGGCGGCGTTTCTCGGTTACTTCCCGGCAACTCAACAGTTTTTCTCTTTTTATTGAATTTACTTATTTACTTCTCCAGGGCGATCGTATTCAATCGTCCTGTATAGTTTACTCAGCCACCGGGTCTCTATGTGTGGCGTGACCCGGTCCTATCCCTCAGTTCTTTTACCAAAGACTGAGGGTATGTCACTTTCGATATATGAATCTGTCTTGCTTACTTACGTCCGACCTGTAGCAGTTTAAGACTTACTTCGTATTTAAGACTTACTTCGTACTACAGTTCGAAGTCTGGGCGTGTGAGTTGGCGTTGGGCTCTCATCAGTGCGCCTTGCATTGCTTTTTGAAATCTTCTCGCTGACATCGTGTTGTTTAGATTATGCCCTGGATCATACCGATCACGTATTTTTTCCTATTACCCCACAGGTCTGCCTTCCTCCATGCTGCGTCTCCGTCACTAGATGAAAACGCAACAATGCCTGCGGAAGACTATGACGTAGCATACACGCCACTGCCTGCAACGGAGGATGAGGCAGGAGAGGAGGCGGGTTCTATGTCTTCTGGTCCCAAACGGGTAGTATCGTTATCTGCGAATGATAAATGGCGTCTAGTCAAGCCTTTATTGATTAAGTATATGCTACCTCTATGTGAGTGGATTTCTACGGTCTGGAGTTACCGATCTCACGCTCTGCTCTGGTCATCGTTTACCTGGTATGAAAGGTGTCGCATTTTCAGAAATTCACTGACATATCATAGGTTGAATACACGATTAACCAAGTACGTACGATATTTGTGTGGTTTATCAATGCTCTTAGGAGACTGTTAGTCGCTCCGACCCTCCTCTATCCTGTACCCAATGCCAAGGATCACTCTATTCTCAACAAGCTCATTCACAGTGTCCGTGATTATTATCCACTCTGGCAAGTACGTCTGTGACCAGCTCCTTATCTTGCCAATCTTATTTCGATGGACCTTTTCAACAGCTCGTGTACCAGACGACCGTCTTCTTGTCCCGATCCTCCATTACATTAGGTATATACCGCCCCTTCCAGCCGGTCTGCTTTCTCTTCCCGCTGTTCTCCAGGCCTTGATCTTTACTATATTGGCTTTTGAGTCTGCTGTAGGGTTGTTCCCAGCAGACGATGGCGCTGTAAGCATTATAACCGTATTTCTGCTCATCAGCCTTGAAGGCGTCTGTGGTGGTCTTGCGTAGTGCGTTCTTTCTATAGCGTTGAACGTTTATCTTGACTGGCCATTCACTCTCATCAGCGTGAATGTGTTCACCGTATAAATCAGAAACGCCTAGACTCACAGAGTGCCCACGACGTCGAACGCACCAAGCAGGAAAGGGAGTTCAGGATTAGCTCAATTGGGTTCGCTGATTCGTGTGGGATTTTGTTTGCAGCGGTTATTGCTGTGCCGACGGAGGTTACGCCGTTGCAGGGCACAGATCAGCAGAGGCAAGACGCTTTGTCAAGGCTTGTAGAATTACGCATGTATGTCCACGTTTCATTACCATAATCTTAATAAATCTTATGCTTGTCAATATCTGCTGAATGATGTTGCCTGATTGTGTCGTATGTCAGTACCGAATATAGCTCGTTTTCAGACGCAGGGCGGAAATTGGTGCACTACAACAAGAAGGCATTGTCCAAAGAAAACGTTGCTGGGGTATCTTAAGGACGTCCCTCGTCTGTGAGGTCCGTTATCAAAGATTCATCTCTTTTGAACTCAAAAGCATCCTTGCAGAATGCTTGCGGCGAACGAGATATGATAGAAAGATACTCAAGGACTGTCTTCCGATTGCCATGGGTTCATGTACGTCATTCGAAGAAAATTTAGCCGTTTTCATACTGGTACAGTATCTTGTGACCGCATCAGCTGGCGACACCCTACTTCTTCTGCGACCACGTCATGTACACCTGTAGGTAGACGCTCCTTAAAGGGTCTTCGGCTTCTCGAAATATTTCCTCCCTCATACCGGAACTCATAATATCATCGTCAAACCACTGGAGGGTCTTTGTCTTTGCCAAAGCTTGACATAAAGATGTCCACATTACCTGACCCATCCACTGGGTATTGGGGTCTGAGTGATTTGATGCTTTAGTCTTCCATTGTAATCACACTATTTTGAGGGGCTTACCACCACGATCTTTGCCATTTGTATAACACCTAATTCCAATGTTGTGGACTTGACTTGTAAAAGGATTGAGAAATCACTAATGGTCCACACAAGTAGCTCATAGAAGAGACTCACGAAAAGCTTCCCAATCCTTTGAGTACTGGGTAGAGCGATGAAGCGGCAAGTACATCGACGTTTCTAGACCTCGAATATAAAATGCACTTCTCATTGAACACCTTTAGGGACGGCCCCAAGTCCTGAGGTCCATCGTCATAGAGATAAATGTCTACCTCCTCAATCCAGAACCATCCTCCAGGTTTCAGGAAAGAGATGACATTATTGAGTACCTCTTTCCAGTTGGGAAGCTGGAGGGGAGAGATGATTACACCACCGTAAGGCAATAAATAGAACAGACATACATGCATAAAGACGAAGCGTGCATGAATAATATCAAAACTTTCTGGTTTAAAGGGTAATTGATTCGTGATATCAAGTTGTTGGAATTGCATATTTGAAGGTAAGGGACGTGGAGGTAATGAAGATTTGTCAACTGCAACGACTGTGGCTTCAGGATATGTCTGTGCAGCTTGAATGGCCCTTTGTAGATCATTGAAAATTATGACTGTACGCTACAGAGTAGACATACCAGGCACCACTGCCACAGCTATCGACGGAATTGGTGAGCCAATGACCTCTAGAGTCAGTCAAATTTGACAATGTCTCACCCGAGCTCAAGAATTTGCTTAATGTTTTGGACTGGTGGGCACAAGGTAAGCTTATGGCCCAAGTAAGCGTCGATTCCTTTGTGCATTTCATCTAACCTTTTGTTAATGATAACCAAAGTTAGTCTGAGTACAGGTTTGATGGAAGGCAGTAAAATCAAAATCACCTCTCCCATTCTGAAGCAGTGTTCTAGCTTTGGATGAGCATCACATACCACAAGAAATTTCGGACTGACTGTCAAGTAATATAGCTCGCCGGTCTCATTGGATGCAGGAGTTGTATCAGTTACCATCATCGCTTTACAAAACGGCGGGTTACCACAATTCATTTTATACTATCTTTGAGCTCGAAACATTTCCGTTCACACGCTGTGCCCCTGAGAAAAAAACATGTGGACACTTTCCCATTAAAGTTGAGGAGAGATGACAGGAACTTGCGGTTCTATCTCAATAGCCCATTCAAAATTAAGGAATGTACTAACCAAAATGGCTTCTTTTGTCTAATCAAGTTCCTCCCGTCTCCGGCAACAATGCTTTATCCTGACATTAAGTTTAGAGTATAGCTGCAGGAGCCAGTGGGCTGGTGCCCAGTAGCATGGTTGGGGAAATTCTGCGTCAGCTCCGAACCGGAAGAATCAACGTGCGTGAATTTTCGCATAACGTTATGACGACCATGTGAAGCTCGCAACATGTGCGAAGAGCTCAATCAATTCGATGCCCTATATTGAATACTGCCAGTTACTTATCTCATAGGATGAATGAAAAATCGAGACTGATTGGCACCTTGCATGGAAATTCCCGCTACTTTAGTAGTGGGTCTTTGGCCTCTGAACAATAGCGCCCAAAATTTCATGTCTTTCGATTGATCACGTGAAGCTCCACCACGACGTCAATTTGTTTCGCTTTCGCAGATCCTGTTTCTTTTTTTCTATTTTTACGAAACAGACCCTGTCTATTCTTTTCTGAAACAAATCGAACTTTTGGTGTTTCATCCGATATCTAGATGTTAGTTTTATTGTTTCAGCTGTTATTTGTATTGACTTGCCATTCTTTCCTGCTCAATTCTGTCCTTGCTTTGTTGTGTCTATACTTTCTTCTGCCATTACAGGTTCGTTGCGTTCACAGTCTCAGCACTTTCCCATCTATGACAAGAACAGTCTCAGACAGTCGCAGGATGATGTCACCCCGTCTCGCTTTCGCGGACCCTGTTTCATGTTATTTTTGAACTCGATTTTCTGTCTACGTTTACGAAACAGACCCTGTTTATTCTTTTCTGAAACAAATCGAGGTTTTCGTGTTCCCTGTGAGCTGTTATTTGTATTGACTTGCCATTCTTCGCTGCTCGAACCCGTCTCTGCTTTATCGTGTTTTTGACTTTCTTGTGCCATTACAAGTTCGTTGCGTTCATGCGTGCTTTATTGGAGTCTTCCACCGTTCCTGTTTTGTTCGATTCAACGTACAGTCTCAGCACTCTCCCATCCTCTGTCTTTGACACTCTATGTTTACCACCGTCATCTGACAGTCGCACCATTGTGCTAGTCACGACTTTCCACCCTCAAGGGACCTTGTCTTGCTTGTTGCAATTCTCGATTTATTCCGCAAATTCTTCTCTTGTTATTCTTGGGCTTGATTGGTTCGCGCAGTTTCGAGATTATTTAATCTCGACTGGTAAATTACCTGTTCCTCATTCTGAGGTTTTTTTTCTGGATCCTCCAGATGTCGATAGACCACCTGGTTCTCACGGTTGGCTTCTCTCCTCATTCTCTCTGGTTTCGTTTACATTTTTTCAGGTTTTCTGCCGTCTGTCGGATGTTCTTCTTCCTTCCGTCCTAGTCCTCCTCATGTCACCGTCGGAAATGTCACACCGCCTTCAGTATCAGACTGTGTACCTGCTTTTCATGAAGGTGTTTCTAATGTTCATGTTGGCATGAATCGTTTATTTTCACACAATGACATGCATACATTTGCCTTGTCGGCTTTCTCTCATAACGTTTTGTATGACGCTGTTGCCGCACATGGTTTATCAAAACAGTCAAATGTCGATGATACAAAAAATTTATTGATTCATCATTTATTGAATGGTTTATGTGCTGTGTCTGCCGGTGTTGAATGTACATCTATTGCGCACTCAATCGAACCACGTAAATTAAAGCAGGATTTATTTCAAGCGATTTTGGACCATGCATCGAAGGATAGTACCCCTATTGATGAAATCCGAATGTTGTGTAAGGCATCAGGCTTTGACCGTCTCCCTCATAGTCGGAATTTGCTTTGAAATTTATTGTTAAAAGTTCAATATAATACCGATGATGTTTCCCTTCCATTTTTGACACTGTCACGCCAAATTTCTCGTTATGATGCCCTTCGGATTGCTGCTGCACACGGAATTTCCTCAACTGGTGGTAGTCAGTCGATTTTGATATCTGTCATTGAACATACTGTCCAAGGACATTGTGTTTATTCACAACGAAATAGTGCTTGCATTGCTATGTGCAATAGAGCTTCTCCTGGTTCTTCTGCTATTCTTCCTGACACTATTCACTCATATATTATTCGTGAATTTGGTCATCGTTTGTCATTACAATCAGCGCGTTGTCTACTGTCTGTGCTTAAAGTACCTTTTGAATATAATGATTCTCTGCTTTCCTTACGATATCGTATTCAAGAACATCGTGTCTCTACACAAACACAACGACCGTCTGTTGTGTTCCCTTCACCAGACTCGATTGCGTCGCAGAATTGTTTGCGCAAGGCAAAAGAGGAATGGCCCCGTTTGATTTCGCAATCCCGAAAAGAATATCTGTCTAAATTGTTCAGACAAGCAACTTCAAGTGATGCGCTTCGACGCTTAACCTGTGCCTCTTGTGCTCGATTATCCCCTGTTAATGAAACTGCGGTGATTCCTTGTAAATCATTGGATTTGCACCCATTGCGTTATCCTGGTTGCCATTCATCTATTCCAATTGGCATTCAACCAAAGACTTCCAAGGTTCCATTGTCTGAGTCGAGTGATATTGATGGAAATGAAATACCTGATGATTCTGATTCATTGGGATTGGCCATTGACACTTTTGTTATTTCCGATTTTAGAAGTCGCTATGCGTTAATGACACCTACAACGAGAAAACAAATTGAAAATGTTCTCCTTGATCCGGATGGCATAGTTGAATCCGCTGATAATAATCTGTGCTTACGTTTATGTACCGCATGTTCAAAATCTCTAGCGAAATCTCGGATGCCCAAGTTTGCCCTTGCAAATAAATTATATTATGGTCAAATACCTGAAGTTCTTAAGAATTTGACCCACATTGAGGAGACCATCATTAGTTTGAATCGTGCAAAGGCATGGATTGTTCAACTTCAGGAGAATGATCCACATCGCAGTGTTCCCGCAAAGCAAACTGCCATCCGTGGTCACACTAGTATTTCCACAGGATCCTGGGGTTGTTGCAACAACTTTGCCCCCATCAATTGAAGACATAATAACACCTATATGTGTTATATTCATTGGCCATCGAAAAC
The DNA here is from genome assembly GCA_003313075.1 of Termitomyces sp. MG16. Classification (NCBI taxonomy): domain Eukaryota; kingdom Fungi; phylum Basidiomycota; class Agaricomycetes; order Agaricales; family Lyophyllaceae; genus Termitomyces; species Termitomyces sp. MG16. The sequence goes on from QGOA01005453.1 coordinate 14,562, forward strand.
CCTCTACGGAATGGTTGAAAAAATATGCATCACCATTGATTGTTCGAGGTGAAAGAATCCGTGCTGCTCTTAAGTGGTTGAAAGCCAACAACCCATTGTATGAATCTGTACGAATTGATGAAGATCGAATTCAGAATTTGAACCAGACAGATTTTTTACCATTTCATGTCGAACATGTTGATCCTTCTGTGTCTCAAGAGTTTCTCCAATCTCGTTATGCCAACATAGACAATGATTGTGATCTGCCTATCAATGCGTCCTCTGATATTCCTTTTGAAAACATTGTTGTCTCAAATGTCGATTGTAACACGTCGAGTAATGAACTTCGTGCTGCGGCTGTGCGTCACATTACTCAAAGTCGTGGAGGATACCTACTTTATCCACATCGTTCTGATCCTGTCAAAGATATCTGTAATCCCTTGCTTTTTCCAATGCTTTATCCAACCTTGTTTCCCTTTGGAATAGGTGGCTTGGAAGATTGCAAGCGGAAAATCACAATTTCTCTCAAAGCTCATGTTCAGTATTTGCTACAACTTGGGGATCACCGCTTCCATGAACATCATTCATTTATGTTTACTGCATTCAATATATTGCAACGACGTGCCGTTTTGCTTCATACTAGTTTGAAAGTTAAAAAAAGGGATTTTGCAGCAGTTGCTTCACAATTTGCATCAGTTTCACCAGAAACTGTGCACCGAGTTTCAGCAAGGGTTGCTAAGGGTGATTCTATTACGGCACATGATACAGAAGAAAAAAGGGTTTTGTCATTAATGAAACAAGTGAATACTATCACAAGCCATATTCCAAATTCGTCTAGTGCACGACAATCAATGAGAACTGAAATACGGAGCCTAATGATGCATCTTGGAATGCCAAGTTTCTTTATTACAATAAATCCTGCAGATGTCTACAATCCAATAGTAAAATTTCTTGCAGGTTCTGAAATTGATGTTGATGCTTTGCTACCTGAAGAGATTCCCAACTTTCGTGAACAGAGTCTGTTAGTTGCCCGTGATCCTGCCAATGCTGCACAATTTTTTCATGCATATATGAAGGCATTTGTCGATTGTCTTTTGCACTATGACCCTGCACAAAAAGATCATGAAGGTGGTATTTTTGGCATTACAACAGGATATTATGGATGTGTTGAAGCTCAAGGGCGAGGTTCATTGCATTGTCATATGTTAATATGGCTTCAAGGTGCGCTTAATCCCAATGAAATCCGAGAACGTTTATTGAAAAATGGTGGTGAAGATTTTAAACAAAGAATTATGCAATTTCTCGATGAAGCAATCTCATCATCTGTTCCACCACCTCCTGAGCCAATTCCAGACATACCATCTAATCACGTTCATCCTTGTAGTATTCGTGGCCTTAATGGAAAACCGGATGGAACACCATCCGATATAGCAATGGACTTGCACAACGTTGTTCAAACTTGTCAGATCCACAAACATGGACCAACTTGTTACAAATATAACAAGTCTTCAGATGATCGACAATGTAGATTCAATTTGAATGTCAATAATATAAATCCTACTACTTTTTTTGATTCGGACACTGGTGAAATTCACCTACGATGTCTTGACGGTATGGTAAATAATTATAACGAAACAATAATCAAAGTCATGCGTTGCAATATGGATATTAAATTCATAGGTTCAGGTTCTTCTGCAAAGGCAATTTTGTATTATATAACAGATTATATTACTAAATCTCAATTGAAAGTACACATTGCATTTGCAGCATTAGAACATGCAATGAATAGAATAGGACATTTTGACGCAAGTGCAGAAGATATTCAACTCAGAGCAAAAAAAATGTTGCAAAAATGCGCCCATGCAATGATATCTCATCAAGAATTGTCTTCTCAACAGGTTAGTAGTACACTTCTCGGTTTTGAAGAAAAGTTGTCAAGCCACAAATACCGACGTTTATATTGGATACCATTTGAAAAATATTTCAACTCGATGCGACCAAGCCCTGAATGTTATATAACAGAGGGTTCATGCAGTGCAAAAACTTTTGGAGCCCAACCAATGTTGGAACATGCCTCACATCATTGTGATGTGGACAGTGCAAGTCAGGATTTACTTAATTCTCAAATAGATGGGGACATTGATGAGTCAACTATTGTACATGACGATGAAGTCTGTTTGGAACCTGATGAGCAGCTGATTGTTCGTGTAAAAACCAATCTCATTGATGACTATAGAATGAGGAGCCAGGATTTGACATCTATCTGCTTGTGGGATTTTGTTGCACAAATCGACAAAACTCGTGCTTATGGCAAACATGAAAATGTTGTTAACCAGAATCAACCTGAAATTGAAATGGATGTACCTAATGGTGCAGACATATCTATTGAGTCCGAAAATCTGCTATTTGACATGTCCAGATTCCGAATGAATTTTTCCTTGATGTCAACTCATGCCAATGCTCAGACACACTATCATGTTGTTCGTCATCCACACCGGCGCTTTGTTGTTGTACCTATTGGCCCTAATATCCCTCGCCGTGATAAAGACACTTCTCAACCAAAATTCCATTGATTGATGCTGATTTTGTTTGTACCATGGAGATCTGTTAATGATGTGATACAAGACACAGAATCATGGTCCGAAGCCTTTAATCGCCATTTATCAAGTGGCTGTCTATCGGACAGAAAACTTCTAATCATAAATAATATGCAACTGTTACATGAATGTAAAGACAGCCGTGACAATCATCGGACAACTCACCGTGAGCGCATTCCTCAATATATTTCATCTAATTTGTCAAATGAGATTGAAGATGGTGAAGAAATGTATGACAATAATGATGAAGAAAATGAAGATTTATTGTTGTACCTTGAAACATTACAAAATTCTAGGTCACGATATACTGACGCTGCTGCTGAAGATGTTTTTTCCTGTCTATCCAATGCTGAAAAAGGGGGTTTGTTCCGTGAAGTAAATTTCAACACAAAAACATCCGTTTTAGTTCAACAAGTTGGCGAGGAATGTGTTGATAAACCATCATTACTTGAAAGTTTATGGCGTTCAGAATTTGATCGTCGGCGGGAAGATGCTAGAAAAAATGCACAAATTGTTCAACCTTCCATAATTGATCAAAGATATCATTCAGATGATATGGTTAACATCCCTCAATGTGAAAGTGCTCCGACTGAAAGACCAACACTATTACCACACATTGATAGAGATTTTCCTATTATACAACAAAACGTAAATACGGATCTATCAGCTATTATTTCACGATGGAATCTCAACCATGAACAAGAAATGGCATTCCAAATCATTACGAATCATTCAATAAAACCGATCCATCAAGCATGGTCTCCATTAAAAATGTTTCTAAATGGAGCCGCAGGTACGGGTAAAACTCGAGTCATCCATGCAGTCAAAGATTTCTTCCAAAGTAAAAATGAAACTCGCTGTTTTCGTGTATGTTTGTATATGGGAATCGCTGCCCAGAACGTTGCTGGTATGACCCTACATTCAGCACTGTGCCTTGGTATCAGAGATTTTACGAAAGTGAAATCAAACAGTGAACTAATGAAAATATGGGAGGGGGTGGACTTTCTGTTCATTGACGAAGTTTCCATGTTAAGTTGTCGTTTTCTATGCGTTATTAGCAGGGCACTTTGCATGGCAAAAGGCAATGCTTGCCCATTTGGGAACATCAATATCATTTTTGCTGGCGATTTCGCCCAATTACCACCTGTGGTTGAAAAACGTTTATATGGTCATATTGATACTAATAAGTATGGTAAAACAATTGCTGGTCAGGACATTATGTTTGGCAAAATCCTATGGTTATCAATAAAAATTGTTGTCATATTGCAACAACAACATAGACAGTCAGGTTTTGAGAATGAAGGTTTTGTTGACCTTTTGTCTCGTCTACGAGAGGGTCGGTGCAACAAAAGCGATATTGACCTTTTAAATACCCGGTTACTCAAAGGGCCACGATGGCTCAGCTGGCACCATCGTGGCTCTGGGGGGGTTACATAATCCTCTCTGGGGCGAGCTTCGGTTCAAACCGCCTATGTGGAAAACACTTTAGACACCACGTGGGTTCTTCAACGCCGCCGGGAAGCCACCGCTTACACGTGACACATTGGAAGGCTTTGTTGGTCAGGCCGTCTATGGGATCACCAATGTGGAGATCACCGACACGTGAATCAAGGAAGTACTGTTACCACCATACTCCGGTTACCTAGGAAATGGGGTGATTGCCTGGAGTGGTTACAGGGAGGTGGGAAAATCAAAGACCAAAGGGAGGTCAGCCGGGAGTACGAGCATTGCCGGAAACCGGTTCGGTTCGAACGGCGCGAGATTGGCTCATCGCAAACCTATAAACACGGCACGGGTGGGGCGGGCTAAAGTACAGTGAGAGAGATTTGGCAAGCAACGTAAGACCTCGGGCGCACCGGGTGGGCAGGCCGGGCCGCTGTTCCTCTAAGTGATACAAGCTCGTAACCGAGCCTATCGGGTCAGCTCGGCATAGGCAACCGCGAACTAGTCCGCACGTGGAATCTCGAAAGGGGGCCCGTTCCGGGTGTGGGGAGTCTTGGCATGCGTAAGCAGGTCACGACTTACCAACAATGGAAAGGTGAAGGGGAACGCAGTACGGAGTTTGAATAAGCGGGAAGGAACGTTAACGGCAGATAATTGGGGGGTTACAACCGAGGGCTGTATGAACTCCGACGGAATCAAACTGTAGTAAAGTGGCTACGGGGCGTACCGGCATCGGCTGAAAAGAGATCTGGCCGGAGTAGCTGTGGGAGTGTCCGTAAATCGGTCCCTTAATATACTGTAGTAATATACTGTAGGGTAGACGACATACAATTCCCATGTATTCCTACCTTGAAATATAAGGCGCGCGGCTAACGCCGCAGCGCAGATCACACACACATACACGATGTCACTGAGCTGACAGCCGGCGGGCTTTTGGGGTATTATCTGCGAATCACAAATCAAAAATATCGGTGTCAATCAAAAGCACGTTATGTAAGATCGACTGGGAGATGACGATCGCCAAAGCACCTTTGAAGCTTGTTGCGTCGGTTTTGGCAGGAGGGTGAAAGGTTTCAACGGGAAAAACAGCCGCTTTTTTACTCGGCGATAGGTCAAAGTGATGGCTAAGATGACCTAAGAAGGAGATAAGGATGTGGTGAGGATGTAGTTGAAAAGCTGAGGAGAAAAAAAAAGAGAAGTATGGTCAGCCCACCCCTAACGCAGGGTTAAGTAGTCGGCCGACGCAGATACCACGTGACACCTGCACTTGCGGAGACATGGAGACGTGGATTTCAAGGAAGGCGTGATTTGAAACACTAGAGGCAACCGTACACAATAGAATTTCCCGGTGAAAAGCTCTTACAATCGAAAACTGTCCAAGAAACTAGATAGTTCCTCTCCAAAGCATTCCGCCTCGTCAATCATAGGGAGATGTCCAGCAGAGGGAATTTCCACATATTCCACAGGGCTCACGTCTGCATTCTGACACCTGACAGTGTTCCATTCTTCCCTTAAACGCTGGAGCCCTTTTCCTATGTTACCTCCACCGTCAAGGCTGCCAGCAATTAAAAGGACGCGTTCAATTGAGCTCGTAAATAGAGTTCGAGATCGATCATCCGCTATAAGCATGTTATCATGATTACTGAAGAAATGTAGAACCCCACATACCCTGATGAAGGTCGTAATCCGAGAGCGCCTCGGCCCCAGCGACAAACCCATCAACTGGCGTATTCTCGATCATCTCCGCTACCCACTGGTGCCGCTCTCCCCTCTCCGACTTCTTTTCAGCACACTTTGACGGTTGAGGAAACCATCTCGGGACTGTTATCATCGCCAACTTGCCCATCCCGACCTGAACGGCATAGTCCGCCCCCTTGCCGACCTCTCCATCTTTGACGCCCTCCTTCAGGATTTCCTCAGCGCTAACACCACCGTAGACTACTCCAATCCTGCCAGCCCAAGCCTCCTTGTTACCCGGTGCTGTCTTGGGGGACGTGTCGCATGCGACAATACTGCGTGTGAGTTCGGGATAACTCCGCGCAAAGGCAAGCGAGGCAGCCCCGCCCTGAGATACTCCGACTATGGCGTGTACTGGTGTTGGGATTTTCAATGCTGAAAGGAGATGGGCGATGTCAGACGCAAGAGAGACGATGGTGGTGACAGTCGGAAAATCTGGAAGAGTGGATTTTCCGTGGCCACGTTGTGAGTGAATTAACACGTTATAGGGTTTCCGGGGCTTTCCAGTGATGATGTTAGGCGAATCGGAAATGAGGTGTGGGATAACGAGGTCCCACATATGGAGGTTTGTAAGAAGAGAGTTGGCGAAGACAATCCAAGGCGCGTCTGCAGAGGTTGTAATAGTAACAGCATGGATCATATGTGAGTTAGGAAGAGGGACGAAGTGCTGCAAGAAGTGGAAATCAGAGAATGTAAATTAAAAAGAGATATTCGTACCTCCTTGCGCTCAATCGGCCACGGAACTGGATCGTCACTCAACCCTGCGACGTCCGTTGCGACAAGGAATCGAGAAACCATGTTATAAACCGCAACGACTAAAGCCGCCTCAGCAAACAAGTCCTCTGTCCTCTCTTCGATGTTTTCGGCATTTTGCTGACGAGCCAGAACCTTCAGATCCTTGATCAGGGCATTGGTAATTTGGTCCCCCACTTTGACTTTTCTCGTGCTGGCATCTGCAAACATAAGAGCCGAAGTTTGGAGTTCTGTAAGAATTCCTAGAGCCGGAGGCAACGGCGTTGCCTCATCTCGCACGATATAGAGCTGTGCATTTGTCAAACCAACTTCGCGTCCCACTTTCTCGTGTTGAATCCACTCGAATGCTGCACGATTAATAGCTGCAACGCGAAGAATCTATGATCATAGACTATCTTTCGCAATTCGCTTTTGCATAGATTGTAAACACACCATAAGCTCACGGACATCTCCTGGGAGTTTTCCCTGAGACCTTACCGCTCCAAGGAGGGAATTCCAGCCTCCTGCTACTGGTGGGACATGAAGAAGAGCAGCATCTAACGGTGTAATCCCTCGAGGACCACGGCGGGCACGAATTGCATCCGCGATGGGCGATGTTCCAGGCGGAGGATAGCGTCCTGCAAGTACGCGAGAAACTTTATTAGCTGCCATGCAGAAACGGGAAGTGAAGTTGGCAACAAGAACCTTTAACCCGTGAGGGACAAATATTCTGGAAAGGAACTCCGGAAGCCGCTTTCCCGTCGTCATTTTTGGCGCGTGACATTTAGCGCTAAGCGCTAAGCACTGAACGTCATCTTCACTGACTATGAAAACTCATCTGCGAGGGAAAATATATTTCGCACTCTACATTTACACGGGAAAGGAATAGACCGAAAAGATACAAAATAGAGGACACATGACCTCTCCGCCTCTTAACTCACTAGTACTGCATTAGTAGCTTGCCGGCGGTTTAAATTAGAATTCATTCATTCAACTTTGAACACGTAATGTATTAAGCAAACAGGTAAGTGTTGCAGAAGCATCGCACATGGATTCGTTCTGTCCTACTTACTCGACACGCGGAACAGAATGGGACAAGCGATATTCCCGGTTCCGTAGGGAAAAGAACTACTACTCGATGCAGCTACCATACTCTACACTCTTTAAATGAGGTAAGGTTTCAATCACCCTTCAAAGTCATGCTCCTCGATCCAATCTAGGAAACATTGCGAATGCAAAGGCTCACTGAAAGAGATGTAAGCGACCATGCTCGGATTCGAGTGTCCCTTGGACTGGTTTTACAAAAACAATCTCTCATAGTCCCCAATGATATCAGCATTATGTTACTTGCTCATCGGAGGACATACTCAAGGCAAACTCAGCACTATGCATCATGAGCCCCCCCATTTGGTGTCTGTGTCCTGAGCCTGCACTGAACTTAACATGCCGTACTTAATATCTTGACGAACGGATTTTTCGGACGTGCGCGAGCAAGGGTCGGACTCAGCGCGGTGAGGCGACGATGAAATCTCCGCCGAGGTTCACGCGGAGTTCAACGGAGGAAGTCGTCTATATTGTGTACGGACAGAATAATACTAGTGTGCTCACCTCAAGTTCAACTTCCCTCGTTGAACTCCGTGTGGGCAACTTACAGATGAAAAACTACTGTCTTTTGTCCATATTGGTGCGCGTAGGTCCAGCGATGAGATAACGATAGAGGAATATGGTTGTGGGCGCACACTTCCATCATATCTCAAATCGGTCATACGTAGGTCGGAGGATTATCTCACCAAGCTTTCGCAACCCTACGGTCCGTTGTCTACTCTCTTCCACATAAACTTTCCTCTTTTCCATAGGTGGACTCATACATCCCAGAGGCTTGCACTCTGAATGACGTTGTTCGCTTTGAATACCTCCCAGACCCCGTGCAAGCTAGACGTACAGCTCGTTTTCAAGTCGTAGATGCTTTAAGAAGTACACTATCCCCAGATACGGAATGATAGTACTACCGTCCCTCATGTAGCCGAGCAACCTTAAGATTCGTCAAGACGGGCTGTACCACAAGAAAACTCCTTAGTGCCATCCACAACTCCAGTGCAGTGCCGTGGGAATAGACCCATAAAGACTTCAACGAGGGCAAGGGGAGGAAAAACATTCTGCCGTCGGTATTACTCAACTCCCCGGGTCAACCCTCGTGGCGAGCACCCAGAGGGCACTAGACCCTTCCGAGCTCTCTTGCTTTAGCAAGGGGGTTTGAAGCAAACTGCCGATACCGGAGGTGACACCACAGAGAGAGAGAGAGAGGGAGAAATTAAACTTCGAGATGATGCATGTGATGTCCATTTTTAGTATTCTAAAAAAATCCTTGACCATGGCATGACGATGCATTTCATCAATCGCATCAAGTTTGGTTAAACTTAACAAGGTTGCTGGGTCATGAGAGAGGGTAGCCTTGTGGACACTTCGCGATAGAGTCCAAACCTAACGCCGGAAGGGATTTTCAAAAGTATCGCTCCGAGGTTATTCAACACGCGCGATGTTTGCGGCCGGCAAACCGGTGACCGGCGGAGATGAATCACATGACAAAACACGTCGCGTAAACGTGTCAAAATGTGAACAAATTTGTCTGTTGACCGGGACTCTGACCAGTGAGAGTTGATAGGGTAATAAAAAAAAGTCATCATCAAGATATGGGTACCTAGTAAACGAGTGTGGTATTGGTGATTAGATTAAGTATGTAATGCTAAAGTATTTGTTGCTGGACAATGCCAGTAATTCGTGACCATCAATGTCATGAAAGATGATGTACGGCATCAACGGCCATACACAATCAGGCGGAGAGTCGCACTCGTGGCCGAGCGCGGGCGCGAATCGGATCGGGAGTATTGTGGGTAAGTTTTTTGGCGAAAACAAGGACAACAAATGCAATGCGACGAAAGCGACGTAGCAGCTTCAAGCTGCGGAAAGGCAAATGAGGGGATCCCATGACCACGGCCGATTACACACTGCCCAGCGACCACTGTGAAACAGTGAAAGAAATATGAATGAAAGGGATCGAACCTCACGAAGCAGACTTCGCAAGGGGCGACGGCTTCCTCGTTCGTTCCGGACTTGCGGAGAAACGAGTCGGTTTCCGGGTGTGGTTCCGCAATATGAGAGCAGCTACAAGCTGCGGAGGGCTCATGACGCAGTCAGGAGCCAAAGGTGGCGATCGGCGCGGTGAGGACGAGGAGGAAAGGAGGGAGTCGGACCGAACAGTAACCTCTTCATCGATATCCATATCGACAGAGTCAATCGAAGTAGACAGATGGTTTCCTCTATCAACATCCATCAAGTCAGTGTCCAACTCGCTTTCCAAATCAACAAGTTCTGTTTCCTTGATGCCCTGTGCAATAAGACGTGTTCGAAGACGGTTCACTAGGAGTCTATCCTGATTGTCAAGAACCGCAGCCTGCGAAGAGGATGCACCCGCCGACGCCTGCCTACGCATCAACACCTGCTCTGCAATGGAGCGTTGAACCATCGCAAAAGTCTTAAGGTCGGAAGAGTGAAACGGTGCTGGCTTTGTTGCTTTGTCGGGAGATGATTTCTGCAACCGAGGGCGTTTGCGAGGCGGTTGTTCGGGAGCTGGGGACTGTTGAGATGCGTTGAGGATCGCCGGTTGGAGTAGACGTGTGGTAGACCGTTTCCGTCTTTCCTGAGACGGGTTCTGTATGGAATATGCGCGGTTTCTGGGCTGTACCCCCGACGATGACCTGAGTAATTGAAGACAAGAACGATTAGGCTGGCTACTGGAGGAGCCAGCAGCATCCACAGAAGACGAAGGGAATGGAATTAGATTTTGTGAAGGAAAGGAAGGACTTGTAAAGGGCAACGATGAGAGGGAGATTGGAATATCATTTGTGCTGATATTGGCAAGGGAGACGGTACATGTTGGAGGAGACTTTCTGGAGCTGAGCTTGGAAAAGGGAGAGGGACGAGAGCTGCGAGGGATATTTGTCGAGTTGGCGAATGCAACGCGAGGACCAGACATTATGCAGACGACGACAAAGACTCAGAACTCAGAACTCAGTACTCAGAGGCTGGGGTTGGGAAACATGCGGTCTTTATAACTCTGACTCGAGTAAATTAACAATCAGGTGACCGCGTGATCGAAACCAGATAATAAACAAATATATGAAACACGGACTCGTTCAACAAAGAAAGCCATGCTCGGTCCGTCTTACATGTTCTTCCATGACGACCCGTCGTTGTTCTCCATGCACCTCAAACTACCCGTTCCAATATTCAAGCCTCAGAAGGGGTGAAACCGAAGACTGAAACATATTTCTCAAGCTGAGGCTGAAAATGCTTCCGCTTCTCCGCCTGATATATCTCCGGTTGGAAAGTACCCCAAAATCAACCATTGTGCTCGATATCGATATCAGGCCTCGGGATGATTATTTAAGCCCTGAAAATCACACAACTGACCGATTTGTACTTTCATGTCGGTCAGGTCTTGCGTCAACCTGACACTCCATCGACCCATACTTCAATCAGGTGGCCGCTCTTCTGTGTTCAGGGTCCAATTATGCATTGTTGGTTCGAGGAGTGTGTGAGAGAACTAGATTGTAGATTTAAAGGAACTACCAGAATAGTCCGGGCAATCTGCTTGTCATGTATACAAAATCACAGGAAGTGGGGTAGCTCCTAGAAGAGATAAAGCTTAATGTACACGAAGATTTAATGATCAAGTAGACTCAATCGCGCCACCCGATCCTAACGGATGTGATAAGGTCAGATCGAACCAATGTGATAAAGGGAACGCAGGTGGAGCTTAACAACGTCGTATCACATCCAATGTTCACGGATAATGAAATATAATTGCATTTGACGTATAGCTATTAATAAGTATATAATTTGCCTTGTTCTTTATGTGTGTCCTTGTAAAGATAGGGGTCCAGGGTTCCTCGTCATTTTTACAGCACTTGACAGCACAATCGGGTACCTTGATAAAAGTACATACAAGTCCTTCAGATTCCAGCTCTTCGTGAGTCTCACACTCCACAGATATATAACCTATCCACTTACGATCAGCAAAAAACAACAAGCCTTTACGAAGAACACGAACCCTATGCATCCACAATAATGATATCATGTCCCAAACCCCGCAACTCTTCGATACGTTCTCGGACTTCTCTGTATCCATCAGAGTCCTTCGGACACCGAATAACAGCCTGCTTGAAGCCTCTATACCGTGACCTTTGTGAAGCAATCCGACTCTCAAACATATCGAGGAAATACGATAACAACTCGGGTGCGACTGCACACTTCAAAACCTCAAGCTGAGGTCCCAAATACCCACACAACATCAGCCTTATTGTCGTCTCAGAGATAGAACTACCCTTGCTAACATCTAGCTCTACCAATGACGGGACCTCTCCAAGTATATACTCAATATCGTCCTCGCTAATGTCGGCAGGAGTCGAGACGGAAAGAAGAGGTACAGTGTTTTGTGCTATGAGCGCTCTGAATTGCCAGCGAGACCAACGTCTGCCGTTCATTGGATTGTCATCTGTCGTGATGCTGAAGTGCTCAAGGGAAGTAAAATGGATTCGTAACCCAGCAAGGTAGTGGATGTAGTCGAAGTCATTAGGATTGTACAACGTCAAGTGCTTGATGCTCGAAAGATAGACATGATTGTGAGGAGTCTCAGGAGGAGGAGTCTCAGGAGGAGGAGTCTCAGGAGGAGGAGTCTCAGGAGGAAGGTGAAATTCAGGAGGAAGGTGAAATTCAGGAGGAGGTTGAAATTCAGGAAGATGGTGAAATTCAGGAGGAAGGTGAAATACGAGAAAATGGAATGGGTTAACATGGTTCGGCATCTCCTCGGAGACTTGGATGATACTCAGCGTACATTTTCGAAGGCTACTGCACTGGACGAGGATTGACTGGAGATACAACGGAGATGCGACGATATGGATGAGATTGAGTTCCTCGATTCGCGACCACGGAAGGTGAGTCGTGTTCGGGCTTATATACTTCCACAATCCGGACGCGTACTCTAGTTCCACTTTACATAGCCGGGGCGCGTGCATGAAGAAGTTGTTGCCTCCTGGCTGCAAAGCACTCCCAGTTGGATGATAGACAAGCCTGAGGGACTCCAAGGACTGAACGTAGTCAATGCTTGAAGTGTTTTGGAGGAAATTGTTCATCCAGTCGAGAGGGAAAGCCAGCGTGATGTGGCGAATTCTCGGAGCGTATGGGGCAACCAGCTGATCAATTGCATTTGTGTCCAAAGGATATGGGTTGGAAGGATGAAGGGCACCGCTGGTGTAAATGGATATAGGAATGTTGCCACTGCGTCCCAGATGCAGATGAGCAAGCCGCACGAGTCTCGACATATTAGACCAGTCCCCGCAGTCTATAAGTATTTCATTCCAGAGCCAAGGGTAACCTAGAGCCACTGAACGCCATCGCGACGACACCTGAGATAAGATGAGAGGCGTGGAACGTCTATTGACGGATATCGGGATATAATCGACAGTACAATGCCAGAATATTTTGCAGAGTAACTCGTTCGGCAAGTATTTCAAGCCATTAGGTGGTTCATAAGAAAGCAAGTGCATGCGCGCAGGTGGTCTTTGCAATTCACGTTCGTAGTAAGCTGTTCAAATCATCAGACGCTGGATCTACTATAAGGATGCTTTCACTCACTCTTTTCGCCCATATCCAACAGCAGACGCGGGGACAACGTGGTGGCAGGGAGAAGGGGAGGCGTAGTTACAGCAGTTGTCAAGCCTTAGGAATCTTAAATATGCTCTTGTAAGCAGATAAGATCTTGTACTTACCCCGCGCTAATCTTGTAGCATCACATGACACTATTGTGACTAAAATAGAGCTTCTTGTGGTCGCCATAAGCCTTCTTGTCCATCCTTCAAAGCCTCCTTGTACATGTCTCCAATGGGTTTTGTTCTGGTCTCTAGGCTCCCTTGTCGCCTTCTCAACCTTGTCTATCCAAACACTCTGAAAAAAGACTGAGTTATCTTGGCTGAGACACGAGGCTAAGGCAAGGCGACATCCGCCACTCTTCATCCGCCACCCTAGGTCATTGCTGAACGGAAGGAAGACGACTATATACTAGCTTGATATGCATGACTGTCATCCTTACGTCTTTTGAATGACCGGTTGTAATGCGTTCCAAGAAGATTGCTTTCCAGGGCAGTCTCCTTTCTATACCGACGGTTGGTCACCGATCAGAGAGGTACATGAGGTAACAACCAATACGCTTCTATGTACACATGGAAGAATTCTGAATAGACCGCAGCCGGCGTTCTTGTCACTCGACCAATGATAGTACCTTTCAACGCAGTTGTAAAGCACTGCGGATGTTCCTCAGTGGTCCTGTGGGATTTATAGATCTCCAGTATGAGGGTACACAGAATTAGCTTTCTCAGCCATCTACACTATTGTGTCTAACACTGAGGTAAGCTTTACTGTACTTCATATTACATTGCACATTTACTTATATTTTCTGACCTGGAGACTTACATCGTACTTCATTCCACGGGTTAATATAAACCATCTGCACTATTGTGTCTGACACTGAGACTTACGTCGTACTTCGTTCTACAACGTTATTGATTAGAACTTGAGCAATTCAGCTAAATACCCGCCGCTGTTGTGATGGTCATGAGGCTAACCGCTTTCAAGTGCAAAGCCTAAGGAACTGAATAAATGATGAAACCGATTTATTGACATAAACACAGATTCAATTCCAAGTGGGTCTCACGCTTGAGCATTGTCTCCAACGTAACTGAACATGACATGACCCGTTTGATACCGGTTCCATCCATCAAATCTTTTGTGAGGGATATAACATGCAAAGGAGTAGTACAGGCGTACGCACGGGAGATCCATGATCTTGCATAGCTGGGTAGTGGTTTCGAAATTTTTCTTTGCACTGTACAAGTCTCCTTTGACCACAGCGATCTCGCCAAGTGCCCTATACGAATAGGCGCGGATGATTAATCCTCCGAGGGATATACAGCCTTTGATTATTTCACGAAAGTAATCGCCAGCTTTATCGAAGTTCCCATCTGTCAGTTCAACCATTCCGGCCAAGTAAGACAGGTGTAGGACCTTTGAATTCTTATAATTGGCATGCTTAAAAAGAGGAATGATCAATTCTCGAGCACGCTCCACGTCACCTTCTTTTGCCAAGTACGCAGCGAGGAAAGCTTTTATGATTAGATCCGGTGTGAATTCAATCAATTCAAGCAGCTGCACCCGCAATGTGTTTGACCTTGCATAGTCGCCTTGTTGATCAGCCAGATCGGCCAGTACAATGAACCTTCGCCACCTCCAAAAGTCATCCTCATCGTCGCTTTCCTCTATTTGCTCAAAAAAGTGCTGTGCGATGTCTAAGTGACCAGTATGAATTTCTAAATATCCTGCATAGAGATTTGCGGCAGAGAGGTCAAGTTGAATATGTTTTCGCTTGAGGGTGGACAGAAAGTTGGAGTAGCTTTGTATTGCACCAGGCCTTCCTTTCAATATATTGATGTTAATTATGCTGAGTTCAAGTTCGGCCTTCGTCGTCGGGTGAACTCTAAACAGGGTAGAAATGCTCGAACAATTCATCAAAGCTGTTGCAAATAATGTCTCTGCGGTCCGTAGATTGCCTTGATAAAAGTAACGTAAAGCGAGCTCATAGTCAACCAAAATGAGCTGATCCACATCCCTAGCTTCAAGAGCGAGTGTCCGTGCTTGTGCATATACGTTTTCGGCTTCTTCCATTTGTCCAACCACACGCATAATTGAGGAGATCAAAAGTAGACAAGTTGACTTGCTTTTCATGATCCTTGTAGGTTTTTGTAAAATCGGGACTGCCATGCGGAAAACCGTGCACGACAGAGTATGATGGATTTCAAATACATCCAAAGCAGATATAACAGGATGCAGAGCAACCGGGCGCGGTCGATATAAGTGGAGGATAGACAGAAAACCGTTTGTAGTTCGCAATACATCCAAAATTGTTTCAAGGTTTCCGCCAGTGTCCCGGAGCCAATGAATAAGGACGTGTTCAATGTTCGCATCTTCTGCAATAACAATTTGCGACTCTCGAATGTGGTCGGCATAATATCTCCTTAGTCCTCTCAACAATGGATTCATTGAGATGTCTCTTTTATGGCGATTCAATATATACAAGCGTAAGGGAGCTAGAAGAGTGATGAAGTCGCCAGCCCAGTATGCAATGGACTGCTTGCACAAAGCACCTGCGCAGGTTTCAATATTTGATACCCCACAGAAAATGGCATCAAGACATGTCTTGCTAATTCCCTGAGGAAGAAATGCAATGAGTTGCAACAGATGACGAACTATGTCTCCAAGCTTGACCAAGGAGGGAGAGTTGAGAGATGTCTCGATTGTGATAGCAACACTTTGGGATTTTCCATCTCCAGTCTCGAGTAAGGCTGCATGTTGACGATCCCATACAGAAATAAGCTCTTCAGGCGACCATTTGTTCTGAAGCGCTGCTTGTGCAAGTAGATTAATTGAGAGAGGGTGGTACCCAACGGCAGAGAGTAGTTTGGTAAGAATCGATTTTTCAATGGAAGGGTAGTATTCTTGAAAAGCTTCACATGCAGCACTCTCTTCAAGCACAGGTACTTCTAATCTAACCCAGTTAAGGTTTGGAGGCAGTACAGTTGTGCGTGTGGTAATGAGGATGGCGACATTGGGCCTCGCACCAAAGCCATCGATGACATCTGTAATTCGTCCAGCATCAACAGGGGCATCCAGGAAGGTTTCAGCATTGTCAAGGACAATGAGCGCGTCCGATGTTGAAATTGCCCTTGATATCAGATTGTGAGCATTGACCGAAGTCACCAATCCCAATGTTCTTGCAATCCGGTCAAGGAATGTTCCGACATTCACCTGGCCAGCATCCATATCATCAAACCGGACAAAATGCCTTCGACCTTGGAACCTGGAGGCGATCCTTTCGTCACTTATAACAGCACGGGCGATGGTACTTTTCCCGATGCCTCCCGGGCCAATGAGGGCAACTTTGCGGCAATCAAGCAGAGACTGAGTGATACTCTGAACAAGATTGTCCCTTCCGAAAAAGACTCCCGGCCGACTGGGTAGTACGTCAGGTTCCCCAGAATCCCTACAAAAGAAATGAGCCCAATCTTTGTGGACGTTTGTCGGTGCATACGTATGAGAAGTGAAGTTCACTGCTTTATGAAACTCAGCCAGGAGTTTGTCAAGTTTCATGTCCATGTTGTCAAGTTTCATATTCGTTGACATGTTAAGTTCAGTCTGGATTAATTCATCACATTCCGTTAAGAGACAAAATAAAGCAATCATAACTCACGTTAAAAAGGGTTAGCAAACGATTCAACTCATCCTTCATTTTTACAATGGTCGCCTGGTTATTTGTAATGTCAAGGACCTTTGACACTATATTCTTCTCGGCCTTTGCTTTTGCTGCATCTTGAATGACATCCATCGAACTGAATCCGTCCAGAACTTGAGTCTTTGTACGTCGTTTTCGAATTTTGGTCGTTGGGCTTTTAAGATAGTAAACTTTGAACCTTTCTCTCCGGCTGTCTCGGCGAATGACGGGCTCAAATAGTTTACCATAATGATTCCACATACAGGGTAGCGATTTTATGTATTTCAACTGCGTTTAATGACTATTCTCCAGCACTGGACAAGTCTTGTACATCAATCCAAACTTCAACTCAATGTAACAATGTAATAATAAGTCATTGTAGACCCGTAGGCATTATATCAATCAATCACCGAGGTACATGGTATCCTGTAAGTTTGCATGCAACCTATTATCTCGACCAAATTCCGACTGAAACCGGTTATCACATCCCAACATGATTGAGCAACTTTCAAAGTTATACTTGTGTAGCCCATTGTACTTATTGCGCGTGCTGCCAACCGCCACCGCCACGTGAGACATCTTGATTACTGGTCCAACTGTGATCATCGCCGTCCGTGATACATACTTCCATCGAATTTTCGGCATCTCTCGGCTTAAGCTTGGGATGCTGATCAAGGGGAAGAACACGGCGCCGGATCACCTGTGATAAGAATATAGAGGGCGAGTGCTCGAATGCGTGCACAAGGTGTTTGCAGGCACGTTGCACTGGATGCAGGGGACGATGTTTTTTAGCAAAACAATGTAAAAATATGGTA
>QGOA01005467.1:3931-21086 GCA_003313075.1 Termitomyces sp. MG16
GGAGTCGACCCGAATTTCCCAGAAGTCACGATCGGGAATCGACCCAGGATTGTTTCCAGATCCAGTGTAAGAGCTGTACCACCCAATTCGATAGCGGGAATCCAGGTAATGTCGATATATTTCCCATGCTTTTTCCAGAATTTAATGAGTAGTCCGACACGGAGATATTGGGCCATTTTGTCAAGGTGTCGTTGCAGACGACAAACAAGTCGGTCATGATACCTATAAGAAAAGGGAACATCGTAGGCATCTAGCACTCTTCGGGAGATTACAACAAGCTCCTTAAAAGTGCTTATCGCGTTTTCGGAATCATCGAAAGTGAATGGAGGTTGGGAGGTTAAAATGATGCTCTTCAGTCGATTGACAGGGTCTTCTGTATCATCGGATTTGTTGAATATTCTGCGTTCCATATTCAGGGATGTTTTCAGGGAGTCGCGAAGATGACGAATCCGCTTATTGACGCTAGCCTGGCTATACGTGGCAAGAAAAGGGATCATACTCTCGAAGCCCTGAGCCTGTCTCAAGTCGTCAAAAAATGCTTTCGCGACGATGGCATCAGTTTGACTGTCAGAGGGCGGACTCTTTGCTATGTAGAGTTTGCCTTCTTTCTCCCACCAGAACGTGGCAAGAGTGGGATTTGATTCACCAGTGGCCAAAAACAGAGCCACTATGTCGAGCAGGCGTGCCTTAAGAGGAGAATTCATGCGTTGGTAAAGCCTCGGGGGTGATCTCATACGCAAGTAGTACAGATCCTCCTCAAGATGAGACTGAATTTGCGTGATGGGCTCTGATGGAGAAGACATTGGGCATGGAGAGAGGGGGTTGGCCTGTCTGCCTCGAGATGCGAGGGGTGGACAGGGTGTGATCTTTGTCTGAGGTGGCGGTGTGTAACGGCGCGTTGTCACGGAGTGCTACTGTCAAGAACTTTAGTCAAGTCCATTCCCGAAACCCGACATAATTCTCGACGTAAACGCGGGTTCCAAGGGTAAGGAGCGTTATCGGAGGCCTCTGCGCGGACGAGCAGGCATCTTTCATCAAGACATCAGCGGCCGTTTCCGATTCGATGCCACGGTGCGGGCAGAGGTTGGGTCGGAAACAGTAGGGCCGAGGTCTCAGTTAGTAGCGTTACATGCATGGTTATGTCACCTATGCAACGGTCTTGCAAAAATTTTCAGTCGTGCAACGGTCTTGCACTCCCACCACCTCAGCGCACAGTCAGGTCAGCTCAGAGCCGCTCAGTCACAGCAGATCAGTAATCTGACTTCTTTCACAGAGTCCTCGCCTCAGTTGTCCAGCTCATCCCTCAGGCATCGCTTCGTCAAGGAGTAAGATAGATTCACAGACGTCAGTAGACAGTTCAGTCATCTCATTTATCAGTAACAGACGTCAATCGTAACGCTCGCTCGAAAGAATTTACCATAAATTCACGAGTCGGTTTCTCACAGTAAGCTATAGCCAGCGTACTGTTGCGCTATTGTTTAACTTAATTAGATTCTTTTCGGTACTAGATTTTTATTAGTGTAGTCGTTACCTTCTTCGTGCATCTCCCATTCGTTACCTCATCATCGAGCTTGTTCTTCATGACGCAACATGCTGAAAGCTCTCAATCTGCTGATTTTCCGTCTCAGGCTGAGTGCGATGTGCGAACAGCGGTG
This sequence comes from Termitomyces sp. MG16, assembly GCA_003313075.1. Taxonomy (NCBI): domain Eukaryota; kingdom Fungi; phylum Basidiomycota; class Agaricomycetes; order Agaricales; family Lyophyllaceae; genus Termitomyces; species Termitomyces sp. MG16. The sequence continues at coordinate 5,587 of QGOA01005467.1, forward strand.
GATGTCGGGACTGTTGATCTGAGAAACGATTGGATTGAACTCATTCATGAGGAATGTCAGAGACTCATCAATGAGACAGTTGAAGGAAGACGCACCGTTGTGGACTTCATGCAGTCACTTAAGGATCTTGGGCTCAATGCAGCTGAGGCTCAAGATAACGTCGATGAGGTTAGACAGAGGGTTGAATTGCGGAATGCAAAAGCTAGGCAACCCCCTCCTGAATCACGTGAGGGTTCACCGCGCAATGAGTATGAGGGGAACCAGGTCAGAGAATCCCAAGCATGAGCAGTTGAGGCTGCCGCATAGGAAGCCTTACAGGCTAAACTTGAGCATGCCCTTGCTACTCTGGCTCAACTGGGAACGATCACCATTGAGCAGCTGGCAGACTTGTTGGGAGATCAAAGGTCGTCCACGGTTCAGATGTCGATTCCTCAGTCTGTCTTGGCTATGGCGCCCCATCTTGCGGATTATCAAAAGGATGCCTCAGAAGATCCTTACCTGGCCAAAACTTGGGGCTTGCGACACGAATACGCTAAAGAAAGGGTGGTTGACGCGCTCATCAACTTCGCGCAGTCAAGACCCTTCAAGGATCTGATATCTCGGGCCATGTGGAAATTGGTTATTCTGGACCAATATGTTGACTTCAATAAGCTTTATGCCACTTTCGATAAACGTTATAATCACGATGACGAACCGAAAGATTTTATGGAAGGGTTCTCTCTTGTTAAGAAAGACCACACAACTGCTAAGCGTCCTGTGCGCACCGAGGGGGATTGGATTAGGACCTTTGATGTGTGGATGGAGGGAGTTCTCATGTTTTATCCACACCGAAAAGGTGAACTCGCAAAATATAGAACTCGGATTCTGGATTTCTGTCAGTCCATTCCAAACAGTGCACTTATTGCGATTCAGTTCGACGCTGACATGCAGGATCGCTATGCACATAACCCATTCCATATGGATAATAATGAAGAGCTTCACGTGCCATTTTTGGCTCAGATGCTCAGCACGTCGAATTCTGCATCAGGCATTAAACGTAAGGGATCGCCACCAATGGGTGCGAGGAAAAAGACAGTGGCCATATGCCAGAATTGGAATCTGGGAATATGCACTTCAGATACGTGCCCAGGGTCGTCGCCACAACATTTGCTGTAAATGCTTTGGTTCCCACAAGGCTTGAGACGTCAAAGACTGCTTCAAGAAGCTCAATCAGCGACGACAACAGTATCATGCATCACTCAGCAGCAGTAGCTAAAGCAAGTGAAGCCAGAGCACAGTGTCCCCGGTTGTTGAAAGGTACAGGAGCAAAAAGACAGTTAACTATAATGATGGTAGATGATCAACAATTCAGAAGGGGATTTATATGGGATGACGATGTACCAACTGCTCCGATTTTGCCATCAGCACTCAATACTGAAATTGCTCCTCCCCTTCCCTTGCCCCCGCAGCATTTACTAGCAAATCCAATTTATAAGGCGACATTAGAGGTGTTGCAAGACAAGATACGTGTAGAAACGCCTTTTGACATAGACAAGTTTGAACGAGTACTATGGGATCATCCGAATCAACTATTTGTCAAACCCATGATGAGGAGCTTACGAGAGGGTTTTTGGCCATTTGATGAGGGAGACTGGTTGACTGAGGCCAAAGATCCGATTTTGAATTACTCATCCGAAGATGAGGATCTCGAGGCCATAAGGGCATTCCGCAATAAGGAAGTCAGTTTAGGCAGATGGTCAGAAGTCGACGGGCTGGAAAACCTCCTTCCAGGCATGAAAACGTCTCCATTATTTGTTGTTTGGCAGAGAAATAAAGCCAGGGTGGTGACTGATCATTCCGCATCAGGGTTGAACAAGGGCATACCTAAGATAGAAGCAAAGGTCCGATACGACGATATGAGGACATTTGGTCAAGCAATGTATAATGCTAAACGCACTCTTTCAGAAGAGAGGTTGGTCACTTGGAAATCGGACATAGCGAGCGCTTTCCTGAACTTACCGGTGATGACGCTCAAATCAAGCTGGGGGCTGCGTGGACTATCACTAGTGCAGCTACTTAGCCGATATAGCTTTGGGCATGCTAAGTGTGTGAGAGAGTCCCGGACAGGTCCCAGAGAACATACGGTAGGCAAGAGGTTGGTGGCAAGGAAAGTGGGTGATTGGAGGCACTTGCGTAAGGCTCCAAAATGTGGCTACAGGGTGCTAAAAGTCGCTAAGGGGGAGTACTAAGAGCATGGGAAAGTCACTAAGAAAGGTGCTAAGAGGTGCGGGAAAGGGTCGCTAAGAGGCGCTAAGTGTTAGCACCTAGAACGTGATAATAAAAGGATGAGATTGCTTAGCGGATCTAAGCATGAAAGCCAAGCCGTAGTTGCAAGGCACTAGAGAGAGAGAGATATAGAAAACTAGAGCAGAGTCCCCTTGCTTGACACGGTCAACAAGAGGTAGTCTGTTGCGTATGGAGACCAAAATGTTGGGATACGATCCCTACTGCCAGATTGATTCCCTGTACTACTAACAAAAAGTAGGTATTTATAGTAAAGAAAGTTAGCCAATGCTAAGAGGTTAAGCGCCGCTAGAGGGTGGTGAACTGATAAAAATGTAAGTAAATGTGGTGAATTGAATTGTATAGTAAAAAGGTCCATAATGATGCTGTCACGAAAATACTTCATCATTTCCCCTTGTAAGCGCTGCCACTGGCTAAGAGCATTATGCTGGATTGACTGATGCCAAGTGTCGGTGTAAATGTATAGCCTTGGAGTGCAAGTGGCAAGGTGCGGCGAGGTGTCAATAGTGGTGCAAAGAATAAGTGGTGCCATAAAAAGTGGTCTAAGAGTAATTGGAGTCTGTAGCTGCAAGTTATTAGTGTAAAAATATGAGAAAAATAGCGCTGGAAGCACTAGAGCGTGGCGCTTCTGGTGGTACTAGTGGGCCAATATGAGGTGCGGGTATTGGTGCTATCGGTAGCCAGCCACAATGCAGGCTCATCACCAGCACACCCATTGTGGCAAATCTGACAAGTTGTCAATATTGATGGAAAATAGTACATCATGCATCATCTTGTTTTCGGGAAGAGAGCATCACCGTGATGTTGGCATGCTGTATCATCTCTGATGTGCTGGGCAGGAATCAAAAAGTTAGACATAAGGGATTTGCACGTATTCATGGATAATTTTTATTCATGGGAAGTGCAATCAAAATTGATCAAGTACCAAGATGTATTACGGCCGCAGGGACAAGCTCAGTTATTAATCTTTTGGGATGCGATCAGCTGTTCTTGGGAAGAAAAGAAGCAGGAATTCGGAGAGATATTGAAGATCATAGGATTCTGGGTCGATATAAATTATGGTACCATTACTCTCACTGATGAATCAACAGCGGATATTGTATCGAAAATCTAGCTCTTCATCAACACCCCCTCATGCCGACCATCGTTATGGAATTGGCAGCGATTGGGAGGCCATTTGAACTGGTTGCTTAACGTATTGCCATGGGGCAGACCGGCATTAACAGAGATGTACCGAAAAATGGCAGGAAAGGAGACCATGCACGTGGGTATCTATCTGAATCAAGAAGTGATGTCAGATATGAATTGGCTGATCGAGATCATCCCAAAATCTATGGGTGTCAGATTTTTGGATGCTACAAGATGGGCAAACAAATCGGCAGATATGGTGGTCTGGACGGACACAAGTCTGAAGTTAGGTATAGCATTTGTATACGCTGATGACACCCAAAGTTTGGTCAGTAACAAATATAACTATAGTGTTACCGTACCGAAAGCTAGCGTTGGGCGCGCTGTAAGTGATGTGAGGAGTCCCGGGCAGGTCCCAGAGAACGTGCCTGTAAAAATGGGGAAAAGTTGGTAAGGGGGCCGGCAAGTATAAAGCGCTAAGGTAAAGCGCCTATGAAGGGAGCGGTAAGCGAACACGGCAATATCAACGGCAAGAACATAGTAAGCTTAGCGAAGTCTAAGCATTGTAGATGCCTGCCGTAGCTGCAAGGCGCAAATAGGTCGAAGGCTAACAATAGTCTGCAACTGCCGACGAGTTCGACGTTGCCGACCGTAAATGAAATCTTGAGCGTAAGGGAGACTGAAATAAGGGGAGCAGGAAACTCTGGTCTATTGTTCGATGGGTATGTACAAGTCGGTAAGTACTTTATATACTACAAGGAGTTCACTGTCGCCAGTGACCAACCATTGCCAAAGTGCGGTAAACTAGAAAATTTCATAGGGGTAGCTCCAACGGTTTCAAATCTCTACCATCCATTCAAGAACCTTAGCGACGCCAGGCGACAGATCGCAAAGCTAAACCATCAACCCATCACCCTTCTGTCTGTCCAAAATGCTTAGTGATGTCAGGTGCCAGATCGAGGCACTAAGCGGTGTCAGACGCCAAGGTCAAATGCCAAGCTGTCCGTCAGTTTTTGATAGATTATCAGGCTTCTCCCTAAGCGCTGTCATCAGTGACTGATGCCATCTGTTAGTTGTCATTCTGTCTGCCATCGGCGCTATCACTGATTGGATCTGCTTCTTGCCGTGCATGGCCGTCAAATATTGCCAAAATTAGTTAGTTAGCACGTGCTAAGGTACCCCGAGCCCATGCTGCGTTGCCGTAGCCTGCCGTTGATGCGCTGATCCTGTATGGGGTCCTATCAACATAGAAAACAGATTCACATATCAATTGGCACCGAATGATACGTTGATAAAGATTGACATCTTCTTTCTCAAACTCACTGCCACCTTGTCAGCAATTTCTCACGTCACAGCTTTTGAGTGGCTGCCACGTCGTCTGCTCATTTTCATGGACAGCTTAGACTCAGTAGCAATATTCAACATGCTGGGGGCTACCGAATCATTGCACAACTCAGTAGTTCGTGCTGTTGCAGGCATAATCTTGCAAACAGGGATCAACTTGTGAGTTTGCCATATCGCGGGTAAAGACAACATCAGAGCTGATCTGTTGTCACGTCTGCTATTTGACGAGTACAGACGCAAATTTCCAGCAGATCGCATCCACCAATTTGAACCACCTCAAGATTTATTGCCATCAAGATGGAGGGCGTGCTTTTAAGCGCATTGGGTGGATCATCATGGGGTAAACAGACAGCCTGTTCATCAATGGCGTTAGCAGATCTTGACGCTTTCACATCTCATTTTCAAGTTCAGGCCATTGAAAAGTCAACAGCTAGTAATTACGTGACCGGAGCCCGAGACTATGTTAAGTTTTGTATGAACCACACCCTTCCTCTTGATCCTACACCACAGACGCTATCTCGTTATATTGCATATACTTCGAAATATATCGCATCCAGACCGAAATATCTTACAGGACTTTGGCATTTCATTCGCGATTTTTATCCAGATTTTGATATAAATAGATCTCATCCTCTTGTTCAAGCCACCATTAGAGGCTTGAAGAAAGTCCAAGCTGATCCAGTTCAAAGAAAGCTGCCTCTACAGCCTCACCATCTTGCACTTTTTGTGGATACAGCTCGTCGTTCGAAAAACTATGACGATTTCCTTTTTGCCACTATGATGTCTTGTTGCTTTTATGCATGCCACAGATCAGGAGAGCTGGTCAAAAAGACAGCAAAGGAATCCACCAATTGGCGTAAAATAATAAAATGTTCCTCAGTAAAATTCACTCAAGGGTACGCTGGGTATCACTTGCCCTACCACAAAACTGACCCATTTTTTCGAGGCACCGATATTCTATTTACACATCAAGAGATAGCCGACCCAGTATCTTTGCTACAGGAATATGTCAGTATCAGAGATAAGCTTCACAGTTTTTGTTGTGCTTTATTCCTTCGAAAGGACGGATCTATTCCAACGCGCGCATGGCTCGAGTCTAAGCTATTCTTGTTTGTGGATCGTTCCTTTGGAGGTCATTCAGCACGTGTGGGAGGCACCACGTTTTATGCATTGCTAGGGGTGTCAGAAGATATTATAAAAGCATTGGGACGATGGTCGTCCTCAGCTTGGACAATCTATGTATGCAAGAATCCTTGCGTGAGAATGGCGCTACAACTAGCAGCGCTATCAAAACAAAGTTAAGTACACTAATGTATTTTCTTTTCAGTCAGCTACTCGCATCATTTTTATCACCACCACCATTCCCTCCTTCCTCCGTAACAGCCATTTATAGCTACAGCTACATAGCGCTTCAAGAAATTTCAATAAACAGGTCATTTCAGCGGCCGATTGGCGCTAAAACTAGGGTTACTATCATCTTGAGTTCTATTCCTCTTTCTCTCCTCTTTCTCCCAAACTCCAATTCATTTGTGCAAAGAGCTGCAGAGGCAAGTAGGTACTCTCGTTGTCTGTCCCTAATATTTGCGTACTCTATTCAACTCCTAGTACAACATTCTCCTTATTTTGTCTCATTCTGTCTCCTTATTTTATATTTAACTTAGACTGTCTTACTCATCGTCTCCTTATCTTATTCTCCTTTTTCTGTTCATCTATATAAACTTCATGTATCTGTTACTGAAAACTAAGCAATCAACACGGTTGTTTTGTCTCGCTCTCAGTAACTCTAAGTCTTCTCTCAAAACTCAAAACTCTTATCTGCTTATATTATCTCGAAATCTCTAGTTATTTTCCCTGCTTCTGACAAAGTTTGATTGCTTTATATGGCCACGACTTCTTTCTATCCAGATTATAATTCCTCGACTACTCAGCCACCAGCCCTGAACCCTGAATATTACGTTCCCCATACCTCTCCTGGCATCAACTTCACTCAACTCACCGGTAACTTCAACCTGACAGCAATATCTCCAATAGAGCAGAGTCAAATTCCGAATGCAGCAGGAAATCCTTCTGTTTTCACACCCGAATTCGCTGCAATTCTCACTCAACTTACACATAATCAAACAATGCTGCAAAACAGTCTTATTGATGTCATGAACGAGGTTGCATGCTGCTCTGGTCAACCTGGCCCTGATCAAAGCCAATTCATTCGTGGCAGTCATGTCAAACTTAGGGATGCATGCATTTTCAATGGTAAACATAATGATGTTACTCCTTTCTTGTCTGAAGTCAAGTGGATCATCAAATTTCATCCACCTTCTTTTCCTGACGACTATTTTAAAGTTTTTTACGTCGGCTTACATCTTAAGGATGGTTTACCCATCAAATAGTTCAACCATCTTGAACATAATGAATCACTCCTACTCTACAATTGGAATGACTTCCTTGCAGCCTTTAGAAAAAAATTTTTCGACCCTAGCCTTGTGCAAAATGCTGAACTCAAGCTCAATGTGCTTAAACAGACAGGATCAGCTCATTACTACTTCACTGCATTTATGAAACTTGCTAGCCATCTCAAAATGACCAAACAGACAAAGATTACTTGATTCATGAAAGAATTAAAGTCCTCAGTCAAGGATCACTTGATTAATATTGTCCATCGTCCTACTACACTCAAAGATTGAGAACCTTTGGTTATTTTGATTGACACAAATCTCCATCAATGTGAAGTTGAAAAATGAATCAAAACTGGCAAAAAGAAGAACTCTAATGGCCATTCCCACACTACTTTGCCTCACCCAAATATATTCAGCACCCCTGCTCCTGCTTCTTTGACCACCTCTACTTTGGACATTATCCTAATGGATGTTGATGCCATTACTACTAAATCAAAACTTCGAGGACCACTTACATCAGCCAAATGAGAACATTGAATGAAGAACAACCTATGCTTGTACTGCGGAAAAGAAGGTCACAAAGCCATCAACTGCAACAAATAAAAGGCTAAACATGGAGATGCAGGAAAAGCCAAACCAAAAACCAACTAGTTCCACGGTCTTTGATATCAATGGATGGAACTGAATCAATTCCCTGTCGCTGCTACAAACAGAAATTTGTCAGGAACACCACTGGCAAATGGATAACTTAGTCGACTCTTTTTCCTTATTTTCTTTTACCTAATCATGTTTGTTCAGCTCCGTTTAATAGAGAACATTTTTTTATTCCAGTTACTCTTTTATTTTCTTAAAGAAAATCTATAAAAACCTATGCATTTGTCAACAGCAGCACAACTTGTTCACATATCTCTGATACTTTTACTTCTTGGCATTCTCTTCTCCGTGCTCCTAAAACAACTCCTATCCCTGTTTACACTATTGACAATCGCTCTATGACCTTTGAACCCCTTATTCATGACATGATTATAAGTTTGAAGGTCCGCAATCATCAAGAAGTTATCCATCTCAGCATTGTATCCATGCCTTACCCTGTTTTATTAGGCCTTGACTGGCTGAAACAACATAATCCCACCGTAGACTAGACATGTGGTCAGCTATCTTTCTTCTGTTGCAGTGCTAATCAAGACTTTCCAGTTACTGCATTTAGTCGGAGCTATGGTTCCTTAAAACCTGGCGCTCAATCAGTTCATTCTATTGGCTCTCTTGGGCTAGGCTTAGATCTCCCTTAGATGCCTGCTTCTGACATTTGTAGGCTTTTTGATCCACCCCATAACAAGACATGCCTTATCCCTGGATACACATCCAGCTACCCTCTTGCATCAGCTTCTATTCTCCGCCTGCTAACTCAGAACAGTATTAGTCATGAAGAGCTTTTTACAATCTGGTTGACACCACCTCCCAAATCTGACTCTATATTTGAACCTCCAAACAAACCATTACAAATTGATTGCTGTTCTCCCCAACGTTTTGCCAAATATGCAAAAAACCAGGCTATTTCATGCATTTAGTACTCTACTAATGAGAAGTTACAAGTACATATTAATGCTATTTGCTCTTCACTTTCTCCAGAATCTGTATCCTTTATCCCACCACCATTTGAACCACCACCATCTATTCCAAAACCCAAGAATGACATGAAAAAACTCATACCAGAATAATATTATTCTTACTTTGACATTTTTGATCCAATTGAAGTCAAGAAACTGCTGGATCATCGACCTTATGACATTGACATTGACATTGAAGACGGCAAAACTCCACCTTTTAGTCCTATCTATTCTCTTTCCCAAGATGAGTGTGCCACACTCTTTGAATACATAGAAGAACAACTTGCCAAAAGTTACATTCGACAATCTACTTCTTCAGCTGCTTCACCCATACTTTTCATTCAGCGGAAGACTGGCAACTTATGACTTTGCATTGATTATCATGATTTGAATGCTATTACTAAAAAAAATTGTTACCCACTTCCACTTACTTCTGACCTATTAGACCGTGTCCAAGGGTGTAACACCTTCATGGTTATAGATCTAAAGAATGCCTTCAACTTAATTCATGTCAAGGATGGCGATGAATGGAAGATAGCTTTTTATACACATCTAGGTCTATTTGAATACACAGTCATGTCTTTTGATCTCACAAATGCACCTGCCACATTTCAAGCATTTATTCAAGATGTTCTTTGTGACGTCCTCAACATATCTCATGTGTTGTCTACTTAGATGACATTCTAATTTTTTCTTGGCCCAACAAAGATCATGATGCTCTTGTCAAAGCTGTATTGGACTGACTTTGTACAGCAAATCTTTTTGCCAATGCCAAGAAATGCAAATTCAAGAAACACCAGGTTGAGTACCTAAGTTACATTATATCAGCTAATAGTGTCCAGATGAATCTGAAGAAACTTGACACCATTTCCAAATGGCCTACACTATCATCTGTGAAACATATCCAACAATTCCTTAGTTTTTGCAACTTTTACCATGACTTTATACCACAGTATTCTAAAATTTGCCTTCTCTTACATGCTCTTATGATGAAAAAGTATAAAACCAATTTTCCAGGTCTAGACCCTCCAGCACATCAAGCCTTTGAAAAACTCAAAATCATGCTTACTACTGCACCAGTACTCCAACACTTCAATTCACAAGCTCCTTTCACGATTATAACCGGCGCCTCAGACTTTGCATTATTAGCTATCCACCTCCAACCAGATTTGAACTCTTTATTACACCCCATAGCATATTACTCTTGGAAGCTCACACCCACTGAAATTAACTACAATATTCATGATAAAGAACTCCTTGGCATTGTCAAGGCATTTTGAGAATGGTGATTATGGCTTGTAGGATCACCCCAAACTATCATGACAATCATAAACCACTCTAATCTTTGTTACTTCATGATATCCTGAATCTTGAATTGATGTCAAGCCCGTTGAGCTTCATTTTTATTAAAATTTGACTTCCAGCTTGATTATGCTTCAGGAACAAAAAACCCGGCAGACTCAGCCTTCAAGACGTCCCAATTACGAACCTCAAGAGGGGGATAAAACTATTGTTCAACAGCATCAAGCCCTTCTCAATCTCTATCATACTGCTTGAATTTTTCCCTTGTCTACTTTACCTAACACTCCACACCCCACTGTCAATTCTTTTTTGATATTTTCTTTTAATAATTCTGAACTACTCAATAAATTCAAGGCTGCTTACCATACCGATACTGAGTGGCACACTCTGCTACATCAAGGTGACAATTCTATTATGCAACAAGATGTCATCACTTATAGTAATCTTTCTCATAACTTCTCCTGGCCTAGAATGCTCACTTATTCCTGTGCCTACATCAAATCTTGCAAAACTTGTGCCTATACCAAACACATTATACACAAACCTTATGGTTTACTTCAGCCCCTCAATATTCCTGATCAACCTTAGCAATCCATTGTAGTACTTAGTTGCAAGTAGTACTAATAGTTCTGGGGCTTTCTTGAAGTCTTAGAAAATGACCTCTAATTCGCACTGGTGCTTGATGTGATAAGGTTGATGTATTGGATGCTTCACAGAATATCAAATATCCTGATAAGCAGAATAAGGTTCTTAATAAACTTCAGCCTAAGTAGTTCACTCTCTGAGAACCACTAAGCCTTTGTCTACCAATAGACTTCCTTCCAATAAGAGGTGTTCAATAAACTCTAGCCTAAGTAGTTCACTCTCTGGAAACCATCAAGCCTTTGCCTATCAAATGCCTGTCTATTCTCTACTAAACTTGGGCTATTTATACTATTTTTCTGGTGCACAGACCACTATCTACACCTGACTCTTTGTTGTCAACTCCCCAGCCTCCAGAACATATTTGATAGTCCAATTTCTCTTTTAGGAGGCATGTTTCAGTGCCACCAGTTCCACCATTCAACTTTTTGTTACACCATTCCTCCAGATGTCTCTGATTGCCACTTCTCCATTTGCTTCAGCTCCATTTAGCACAATCCCATTCATATATCCTTCTTTCTCCTTTTAGTGCTTCCTTGCATTCCATGCTTCTTTTGATAATCCCTCCATGCTTCTTTTCCTTTCTCCTTTCAGTCATGTCAAATCGGGCATTGTCAGATCTGATCTTGATCTAGATCATCACAAATTGATCCCATTTTGTCACTTCTGCCAGCTCTCATGCTTCCCCTCCCCATTACAGTAGTTGAACTATTGTTGAGTGAATAGCTTAAGCTGGTCCCTGCTCTTTGTTCTGTACTGTCTGTGTATTTATTGGGGTGTTTTGAAAATATAATTTGTTGAGACTGCTACTAGGAGGCTTACAATTTTCAGCCTTATGATTAAATATTTATTTTGACTTCTGGTGCATGTTGTGTCCCTGACTGCTGGTACAGCATTGTATCACCATTTCAATAGACTTCATCACTAAACTCCTTTCTTTCCATAAATCTGACTCTATCTGGGTCATCTGTGACCAAATGACTTGTGCTGCACACTTCATACTAATCTATGAATTAATGGATGCTTCAGAACTTGCACGACTTTACCTCAACCGAGTTTTCCATTACTATGGCTTTCCACAATCTATCATCTCTGATCGTAGATCTGTTTTTACCCTTGAAACTTATCTCTGTGCATACACTTCCTACCAACAAAATGATTGAGTCAATTATCTCGCTCTTGCTAAGTTTTCTTTTAATAACTGAGTCAACTCATCTACACAGCAATCACTATTCTATGCAAACCTCAGATATAATCCTAATTTTGAAGTTTAACTCACAGAACAAACCACCAACCCAGCCTCTAGCAACCTCGCAAACTGTCTTCAAAAAATTCACACAGAACTCTGCCTTGAATTACAACATGCAAATGATTACATGGCAACATGTCTACACTTGAATTCAAGCTCGGTGATCTAGTTTGGCTACTCCATCAAAACATCAAAACCACATGCCCATCTGACAAACTCAATTTTCACCATCTAGGTTTTTTTAAAATCCTTGCCCATCACGATCTCTCATCCTACCTCCTGGAACTTTCCAAATCGTATTCTCAACTCCACCCTGTATTCCATGTATTTTTTTTTGGAACCATTCATTCTAGCCCCCTTTATTCCCGATTGCACACAAGACACTTCCATTCCATTAACAAATATTGTCTCCAATCAACCATATGATATTGGCACCATCATTGACACCCGCAAAATTGGTCATTGTTATAACTATTTTGTCTACTGGAAACACTATCCAGACTCTGAAAACTCTTGGATTCCTCTATTAGATATTTCTTCCAAACTCTACGAGATACTAAAACATTAGCACTGACAGAATCCACAGTGACCACATTCACCTCAAATTTATCTTGATCACAAAATAACCCCCATCACTTCATTACCAGATCCCATTCAAGCTACAGAAGACTCAATTTACCATCTTGCTCAATCACCATCTCCTCTTCCTGCACCTTCTCAGCAAAACTTTGAACCACCATTACAAACCACCACATGCTATGGTCGAGTTGCATGTCCTCCAAAGACCAAAGACTATGCCAACTCGATTCTCAAGAGGAGATGATGTCAAGAACTTTAGCTAAGTCCATTTCTGAAACCTGACATAATTCTGAGTACCTACTCTCATTGTATGTCCCTAATATTTACATACTCTATTCAACTCCTAGTACAACATTCTCCTTATTCTGTCTCATTCTGTCTTCTTATTTTATATTTAACTTAGACTGTCTTACTCATTGTCTCCTTATCTTATTTTCCTTTTTCTATTCATCTATATAAACTTCATGTATTCATTACCAAAAACTAGACAATCAACACAATTGTTTCATCTCGCTCTCAGTAACTCTAAGTCTTCTCTCAAAACTTGAAACTCTTATCTGCTTATATTATCTCAAAATCTCTAGTTATTTTCTCTGTTTCTGACAGCTACATGGCCCAACCCTTAGCCTATCCAGTCCTCATCCTTTTACTGACTTACTATAACCGTATTACATACAGTCTTTATGACCTATATAAAGGATGCCTGCTGTACTCGATCAGTAGCTCTTTCAATCTTAGGACTTAAAACTGTTCTATCCTGAAGGACTCTAATCCCCAAGTGCGATGTTACTGTGAATATCATGCAAATGTCACATATTTTGAACAGTACAAACTTCTAGCTTTATCTAAAAACAGTCTACCTTACTCTTGCCACTAGACATTGCTGGTCTGATCACCTAGCACTACCAACAATGTGAGTAAACCCCAAAAATTTGTTACACTAACCTATGGCATATAGAAGCCATTTATGTTCTACCACAGTGGTCCAGGCCATAGCCATGCCCACCATGAAAGTCGAAGAGGAGCAAAGTTCAGCTCAGAAAAACTCAGAGTTGACCGAGCTGGACAGCTCAATTGGATCAGAGTATCCATTTGCCATGAGCTCCCAAGCCGGCGATAGCCCTGCCAAAGTGGCAGATGCCTCTGAAGTTTTTCCAGACAGTGATGCCCACCTTCAGGGTGTGGGACCCATTATTCGAGGAGTACCTCACGATGAAGTGGCCAGTGCTGATAAGCATGGCCAAATAAAAGTACCGACAATAGATAGTGATCCTGCTTTCAGTAAAATTGCATCGGCAGAGTCCATGCCAATGACAAACTGTAAAATTAAACATCAATCCTTGCACCCACCTCAGTCGGAGGATAACATGGCCCCAGGCAAAGTGCAAGAACTCATCCGAGAGCAGGTGCAAGCCATTGACCTTGCACGCCAAGGAATGACCAGCAAGGAACAGCAATTCAAGCTCTCCACAGCCACATGCAAGAAAATAAATTTTGGTCTGGTAAAACATTAGCCCATCTGACAAGTCAAGCTCAGAAGAAGAAGTACCTGACAAGGGCAAGGAGGCCGACCCCCACAACTAGGGAGAGCAATGGGCTTGTCTGAAGCCAAATTCAATCTGAACACCCAGCAACAGCTAGTGGATGTGAGGAACAATACCACTAAAGCCACAACCACAAAGTTCACCTCCAACAAGGAGAAGAGGCCTGAAGCAACTAACCCCAGGACCCCAGGGAACTTGGGTGTTGAGAACAAGGAAAAGGATTCAGCTGAGCCGGAGCCTATTTCTTGGAACGAGATGAGACAGTATCTGAGAGACAAGCAAAAGTCGCTCTAAGAGCTGGACCGACTCTAAAAAAAACAGCACACCATGCACAATAAGAAGGAGCGTTCAGAATCAGTGCACATGTCCAACATATTGGCAGAACTGATAAATCGAGTGACTGATAACCAGATTAGTTGATGTAGAAGATGAGAAGAAAAAAATACTCACGAAGGCTAGCTCAACCACCAAACCCATTGGACAAGTGGCAAAAAAAAGTATACTGGGCTAGGCCTTCAAATAGTTGGAGCAAACCTCTGAGGGGTATAGCTCGGGGGAAACCCTCAACTGCCAACAGCTATAAGGACAACCTCTAGAGGCTGTGGCTCAGTCACACAGCTGGCAGAGGGAGATCCAAAGTGTATTAGAATATATACTGACAATATCATGATAGCTACTCACCTGGCAGAGGGAGATCCAAAGAAAACAAGTCTAGAGATTTCCTATGCCAGGTTGGTGTTGAAATTGCCTGTTGCATGCATTCCATTATGATCATCATTCTATCCCAAGTTCATTCTATCACATGTATTCCCCATGTGATTATATTCTATCACATGTATCCACATGTGATTATACTTTATTACATGTATCTACATGTGATTATATTCTATCACATGTATCCACATGTGATTATTCTTTATTCACATGTATATAGTTTTCCAGTAGTATATAAACTGTAGATAGATCATCTGAAGTCCTCACTCTTTCTGACTTTGGACTTCAGGTTAGTAATACTTTACTTGCTCAATACACTCTTTCTGACTTTGGACTTCAGCTTTAGTGACAGTTTCTGTCCCCTGTGCTTTGCCTGTCTTTAACAGGTTATGGGCCCCGGCCTCTAAAGCTACAGTTCGAAGTTTTTGTCATTTTATTGCTCTGTGTCTGTGCTATAGTCCTTATAGTGGTTGCAGCTCCCTCTACATACATAGACTCTGAACTATTGGGTGGTGACCCTTAAATGGGGCTGCTTTATCTCACCAGTGAAGCCTGACACGCCTAACTGGGAGGTGTTACAATTGCAGAGTCTGCAGTTACTTAGTTACACTTACTATACCTCACCTTCCTGCTGCACCACTCCTGAGGGCCTTACAGGAACCCTGCCAGTTTTATTAACTGGATTTGTGGCTGAATTCCTTTTGGCACACTAGAC
>QGOA01005469.1:0-24778 GCA_003313075.1 Termitomyces sp. MG16
GACCTGCCCGCGCCCATCCATGCCATCCATCAGCGCGAGAAGCGTACTCACAATGGAAGCGTGAATTTGGTCCTGTTTCGATGAGCGCACGGGCGCGAGACCGTCAATCTCGTCGAAGAAGATGATAGATGGCTGAGAGGCGCGGGCTTCTTCGAAGAGGAGCCGCAGTTGTCGTTCGGCTTCACCGACCCATTTGGAGAGGCAGTCGGCTCCTTTGCGCATGAAGAAGGCTGTTGTGGTGTTAGTGAATGCAGATGTGATGTGTGAACCGCTAGCGCACATATTGAACGGCCGTCTGAGCGGCAACTGGAGGCTAGGGCTCTCGCGAGGAGGGTTTTGCCTGTTCCCGGAGGACCATGGAAGAGAACACCTCGTGGTGGAGTAACCTTGAACTTTTGGAACACTTCAGGATACAAGAGCGGAAGAAGGGTCATTTCCTTCAGAGCATGGATGTCTGTAGGAATCGGTAAGCATATGTGGTCATTCAAGAGTCGAGCTACGTACGATCATCAAGTCCACCGACTTCGTCAAAAGTGACATTGACATTCACACCGAGAGGATCCGCATCGGCAAGTGCTGCATCACAACGTCAATCCTCATCTAAGAGAACCAAAGAAATTCATACCAGCTTCACCGCCAAACTTCCCAAGGTTCGACGGAGTCCCAACAGCAGCCAGATCACCACCCATCATCCCACCCGCTCCACCTGCGCCTGCCATTGTACCAAACGCACCCGCACCATAAGGCTTCCTCGGCGTCCTTGTCGGTCCATGGTCCGAGTCGGAATCGTCAGCATTTATGCCCATCCACCGTCCCAACTCGGCACCACTCGCGCTCCATCCCAAATTCTTCTTGGACCGATGCGGCCCAGCATGAAACCCATTACTTCTTCCCCCATTCCTTGCCATATTGTGCTTCGGCGGAGGCTTCTTCATCTCCTCGAGTGGAGGCGGAATAGCGTAGTTAATACGCTGACGCTGGCGGAGTGCGTATGGCCGGCCATCTCCTTCCTCCTCTGGTTCTGGTTCTGGTTCTGGTTCTGGCTCAAGATCAGAAGAGGTATGCGGTGCATCATCTATTGAGCCATCCGCGTCTGCGGATGCACCAGAAGAGGGGTCGTCGACATAGACATCCTCTTCTTCCTGAGATGTACGAATGGCATTACGTCGGAGTAAACGCCGTTCACGCTGAGAAGGACCGGTGTTCATCGGCCTAGACGAGGAGTTAGCTGCGATGGACTGCGACCCTCTTGATTTTCCCGAACGCGAACGGAGGCGACTTGAAAAGCGCGTGTTATGAGTCGACTTGATATCCTCATCATCGTCCGCGGAAATAAAACTATCTTTCCTTCCTCGTGATTGGCGTGTTGGATATCGTCTTGGACCAACTTCATCGTCATCGTCGGCGTCGTGGGAGTGTCGAGAGGATCGTTTGGGGATGGGCTCAATCTCGTCGGCAAAAAGATTAGGCATTCCATCTGTGTCGCTCTCGGCGTATTGTATCTTGGTTGTCCTTCGACCTCTGGATGAGACGCGGTACTCAATAGGCGGTGACTCTTCCTCATCCGGCCCGTCATCGTGAGGTGCATCCATAGACCTGTCGCTTGCATGATACTCGGACCCTGAGGGGCCCCCACCACCACTGTCTGACCCTTGCTTATTGCTGTGGCGAGTAGATCGACGAAGAGTAGGTCCAACTGCCATGGGAGGCAGATGCAGTGAACCTGGTTGTGTCGGATAAAGGTTTGGTGGAAAGAAGTATAAATCGTTGGGCTGCGGCACTGAACGGCCAGAATTGAACATCTAGCGGGCTAGTCACCGACACTGACGACGATGGCGAGTCCTATGTAGTGATCCGGAGCAGAAGCTGTAGTAGTAAACAACGTGAGTGAAGCGGTGATGCACGGTACAGCTACCGACCCTGGCACAGTTCACAGGGCTCCTCCTGCAGAATGCTGAGCTCGTTGTCTAGGACGATGAACAATGTAGACTGATTGCTGCCACCGACGACGAGCAGAAGTCGAGAGCTGTCTCGAAACACTTTGAAATGCTGAAGCTCTGTGGCGGTGCCAGTTGTTTGATGTTTGTCCGTGTTTGCTCATCATATTATGTTCTCCTCCTCATCCCGTTTCGTTTGCCTACCAACTCTGAACAAACGAAGCAATTGTCATCTCAATTTTTTGCACAGAAATGCATTTGAGAAATGAAACGGACACTTATACCCATGTATGTCAGGTGAAGAAACTGGAAATGTCGCTGAGACGCAGGCAAGCGGCGTGAACGCCCAAGGCCACGTTCAACCAGCATGGAAGTTGCAAAGAAAGAGGGGATTGCGACCATTTCATTGCAAGTTTTGGACTGTCCAATTTCCCGACATGCGTGATGATGTCACACTCTGTGACCCGCACAGACCTACACGTCACACTTCAAGCTTCTGAGTTCGACAGAAAAAAAGGAAGAATCGGGGCTTTGGGGCTTTTGCATTCATCGCTTAATCTGCACGAAACTTTTGAACAGACGTCCTTCAAGTAACCACCGCTTCGGCAAGATTCTGACATGATTGGACTAGACGGCGAACTCAGCCATCTTACATCTTATCTGAATATTACCATTGAACATCAATCTCACGCTTCGTATAACTCTAATTTTTTTCTCTTTGAATTTCTGTTTCTGGTACCAAACCGTGCGGAGAAACTGGTCTCAGCGGACTGTCTAAGAAACAATTTTTTTCCTGAGAATCTTAAGAACGGAACTCTTCCAGTCTTTTCTTCCGTCGATACTCCGTCTACCATACTCATGGACATGCCCTTCGAACCTAATTTGGTACGTATCATGTCGATCCCCAATCAAGCGACATCCAAACTCTTCAAACCAGTCTGAAGATGAACAAATATACCTCGAGCAACCAAACATGCTCCAAGTCGAGGACATAGAAGGCTTCTCACTGCCTGTTTTCGTCGAAATCAAACCTCTCCTCTCAATGGAGGAAACTACAGAGGATTATGTGGATGCTCCAATATGGGTACATCCACAAATTGCTGAATTGTGATTTTCACCAAAGTTTTGCTGCTAGACGGAACCAAACGAGATCCAGAGAGATGCTTCAGTCCTCGACCCAGGTGGTGCTGATCACCTCGTCGACCGTGGACATGGCGAAATACAGATGTCAATGGAGACTCAGCACGGACCTTCATTTACGTCCGACTTTACCGTAAGTTCCTCTTCCATTACCCAACTCTTCTCAGTCTAACGAGGAGCTTAGACGATCAACCCACTTTCGTTGGACACCTTCGGAGGAAAATCAAGGGCAAACCCAGACAAGATTGAACGCACGGAACCTGAACGACTTTTCCAGCAAGACGAAGCTACATCGGCGAACGTTGAATCCTTTGATTCGGCTGCATCACCACATGACAAATCGGATATCCCCCTGGAGGTCAGTAAAGTCAACCCTCATATCTCATTGGATGATTGCCAGACGTCTCAACATACTTTACCTCTATGATAGAAATTTCTGAGCGAGCTTGAGCAGAGTGAGCCAATTTTAGAACCTGATACGGATCTCTTCAGCATTAAAGGAGATCCAGTCGTACGTATGCACCTGGAGCAGCAAAATTAGGTGCTGATAGCTCTTCAGCATACTGATACCAGACAAGATGGTACCACTGACGCTGTATCGCCGAGAGAACCTGCCATAGTCATTCCACAGCCTGAACTTGGGGCTGATCATGACACGGAAAATCCCCTTTTCCATGTTGAAAATGGAGGTTCTCCTGAAAATAAGGTTCCACCCCAAGTTGAAGCTGGTATAACTCAAGAAAGGAATCCCGAGGATCCAAATGAACGTTCCACTGATGCTAATGTCAGTCAGAGACTTGTACGCTAGCCTTAGCTAATTTTTTTTGTTCCCAGGAGACTACACTTGATACTCCTACATCAGTAGATGCTCCCGGCACGCAAGATGTACGCCCAATAAAGGGCAGGAAGATGTTGTTCAATGCCGTTGAAATCTCCCCGTCATCCGCAACAAAGAGGAAATACATGAAGACTCCTACAGACGACAAACCCCTTGAACTCAAAAAGAGCGAAGAAAAGATGAAACATCTCAAAAACGTGCACCTTCCCTCCCACATTTCCTCAACATACTAATTATCTCCTCTCAGCCCAAAGTGAAGAACGACCGAACCCCCAAGCTAAGCGCCGACATAGTCCAGGACCGCCTCCAACAAATCGGTCTCGACCTCTTTCCCATCGCACTCTCCAAATCCCTCACGGACGTCACATTCCAGCGAGACATGATCAGCCAGCACTACGGCGGCAACATTCGCGTCACATTTCCCAAGATCAGGCGCGATATGGTCGCTGTGCACGGGCTCAACGACTTCATGTTCATCAACCTGCAATACAACCCCCACGCCCCCGAAGTGCCCGGCGCCCCCGGGCTGTGGTATACCGTCGGACAAGACAGGAGCATCGCACGCGCACACCCATGGGCGAAGGAACAGCGGGTCATGTCTCGGCTTGTGGTGGGAGTCTGGCAGTACCAGGGACAGTATGCGCTTATACCCGCTGATTCGTTGACGAAGGAAGAATGGGGTGCACAGGACGTTAAGGTAAGCCGGTCTGGGTGTATTTTTACGTGTTTCTATGTGGACTTTTATGATGACTTTTTTTCTTCAGCTGCGGAACAAGTGGGCCCAGGAGATCCACGAAAGAGTGTGGGGCCGTCCGACGAGAGCGCGTATTGCTCTGCGTGCGCGCCTCGGTCGACTGCCGACACGAGCTGAGCTCGCTGCTGCCCTCGAGGGCGATTCCAAATTCCACGAGGTTACTTCAGCACAGATTGCAGTGGCATTATTGAAGGGCGAAGAGGTATGAAAAGAACCACTTCCCTTGCATCCTATCACTCTGATTGTTAATATTCCATATATTCCATAGACCATGGCCGTGTGGGCTATGAAATGCGTCGGTTACGACGAGAATTTCCAGAAGGAGCTTATTGAGAAGCAGAAGAGTTGGGTGGCTCCTACTAATAAGGCTAAGGATGGTGCAGGGAAAAGGACAAAGTCGAAAAAGACCCCATCAAAGGCAGGCAGTTCTAGGAAGCGGAAGGCCGAGGCGTTGGCCTCGGAAAGTTCTTCTGATGAAGATATCTCGGACTCTAGTAACGATGAACTACAAGTTATTTCGAAAATCAAGAGTTTAGCAGGACAGAGGAGAACCCGCCACACTACATAGAAAATATTATACATCATTTGATGCTCCAATTTATGTGCAATATGATAAACCAATACGTCCCCATTATCATTCGGTGAATTTGATAGATCAATTATAATTTTCTTCAAGCTGAATCCTGGAGCTTAATTGTCCGCATTTCCACAATCGGAATATAGATCTTCGTCGCTAAATGGCGATTATATACTGACAAAACGATTTCTGATACAATTCGTACAGAAAACGCAAAGCCATTGCCAACTCGAATCATTCCAAAATTCCCACTTACAAGCTCGTTAATCTATTCATACGATAATTCATTGAGCATGTTTAAATGTCGTAATCGGACGCGGTTGCACATTCTGTGCCGCATCATCAAACTGACTCGACCCAAACGCCCGCGCTTCTTGTTCCAACTCATCAATCGAGAATCTTCCAATTGCCCCGGCTGACATAGCCGCCTCAAGCGCATCTCTAATCCATGTACGGCAAGTCACTGTAGGATCATCGTGTGGCACCGCAGTGATAGAAGTATGAAGCACCTCAGTCGAATCTGCAGGCACATCGACAATCTTCATCAACCCTACGAGGAGGAATTCCTTCATAATCCCACTGTTAGGTTCGTGCTCCGAGAACCAACCGGATCCGATGTTCCTGATGTGGTATTTGGTCCCTCTGGTAGCAGAGAAATGATGGTACAGAGCCCAGTGGAAAGAGTTTGGGTCATCGCGCGCGTACAGGGCAATGTAGAGAGCACCGACTTCGAGCATGTCGCCGACCTATGATAAATGAGCAGATAAGAAATCCAATTAACTCTTGGCGCAGGCTTCTACGCACGTCGTAAATAATGGCGGTGACAATCGATTAAGTCACCCGCTTCTGAGTTGCTTGTTATCAATGTGCGCCCACAAAGGACTTAGGAAAGACACTTCGCACCAAGCCACAAAAGTACATTTCCTCCAAGTATCTCTTCAACTAATCTAGTATCCTTCGACTCGAGTAGATTCCCCTCTGACCACCAATCTCTGATGTAACGGTACAGTCTAAATTACTCAGGAGTCCGGGAGACAGAATCAAAAAGTGATGAATTCAGACTCTGTTAGAACAGTTTCTTTTTGAGGGTGTAACAGCCATGAAAGCGCGCATCACGACATGCGCGATCGCGTACGAACTCTTGACTTACGAGTCTTGCCAATTTCTTGCTGCACTACGCAATACATCTCCAGAAACCAAAATTGATTTCAGGTGTCGGCTTTTGCCGTTCCTCGTGGGAAAATCAAAGCCAAACGATGATTTCTGCACTCGTGAAGTCTTTGCTCCATACAACTATGTATAGATAACATGCTACAAGGGGACGCGCGTCCCGGCACGGCTTAAACCTTTCTCAATGATAAACCCATACTACCATGCTCCTCACATACTCACGCAGAAGGCTGAGAATTACAGGTGTTGTAGTGAAATCAAAGCCAGACGATTTCTGCCATAAGACGCACACACGTCCTGACTCGCTCAAATCTCCATCAGTAATAATCCCATTCTACCATGCTCCGCAGATTATCGTGCAGAAGCCTGAGGATTACAAGGCGTCAACGGTGCTGTAGCTATCTCCGTCAGCCAAAAGCGAAAACATGGCAGATACCGGTGACCCTAGATGTGATCCCTTTTAGAGTCGAGTCACAATCCCCGATGCAGAGATCCAGTTGCAAAAAATACATTGGAGTTCCAGGATGTCAAGACAGTGACTCGTCAAGTGATAGGATGGGGTGTGAACATCTCGATGACAGCGGCACAAGCGTTGATTAGACGCGATTTGTGATGTGGTACTACCACGAACACGTCATTACGGCCAATGCTTCGTTCAAGTGAAGTAGGTATCGAAGTTTCTTACAAACAGGTGCCCTGAATCCTGTTTACACGTTGCTAAGGGTATGTTACATGCACCTGTACACATATACTCTCCTACTGACAAACTTGTCCCTAGATTTATACTTAGGTGGTGTTTCATCTAGGCACATACAAATAAAGTTCCGGATTGCTGAGGGTCTATATATTCACTTCACATAATGTTTTATCTAGTGTGCACTTGTGCACTTACCAGGTTGGGGTTCCAACAATATCCACAATCTACGCGACGTGTCCCTACCAGGTCCTTGTGTCCTTTTGCCTACATTGTATCTGATATATATTGAATAATCTTTCTGGTTCTGGTCAGTCCATTACGTGGAAACACCGAACACGAGGATTGAGTCAATATGACAATCCAGAGAGTTCTTCCTAGCTCCGACAAATACTTGAATGATTCCAGGATCCTGGTGCAACGAACATCGGTATAGAAATGTATGCACTATCTTGTCAACACTAGACGTTTCATCACTTCATTCACTCTCTTAAAAGATTATCTCACGAGTTATGTGTGTGTATGTGATGAGTCAAAGCTCGGAAAAAAGTTGACCACCGCAGCCCAATTAAGAAAAAGTCGACAAACAAAATTCTGTATGGAGGTGCCTCTGAATGTATCCGCTGTTTCAATAGCGCCCCATGTCAAACTCTCAAAATAGGTGCAAGCGCTGAAATAACAGCTGCACCGTTTAGGCTAGTTTATTTCCAATCAATAAGTGCATCACGCCTCCCGAAGAAAAGTCCTATGACACAACTACCAGCGTACTTCTCGGAACACCGTACAGAACAATTCCATTACCTGCTTCTATTCAAAATTGTCAAATCTTTCACTCGATTTTCCAACCCTGTTGATTGAAGACACCGGCGGTAATGCGGTAACGCAGCCACTCGCTTCACCAGACCAACTTTTCACTCACCACTTTCTCAATCCAGCTCTTTCAATCCTTAAGCGGCTCCAAAAACCCCTAGTCTACAGTTCATCTATCTTCCGAGAATCCCCTTCCATTTTCGCAGTTTTTGCCCTCCGAATCATCTCATCAAGATTGTGAAGCCATTCTCTGACTATCACATTAAACCTTACGGGGTTCTCAATATGCGCCCAATGAGCGCCTTCAATGAACTGGTGTGTATTGAATGGTTGTCCGTGATGGAGAGAAGCAAAAGGCGTACCTTCGTTGTGAGATTAGGTACAAAGTCTGCTGTTCTTAGAAGGCTAGAGGCGACTTCCCAATCAGCGACTGGATCCTAAACGAAAGAGTCAGGGAATGATTCCGGGAGATTGGTTTTGTCAGCGTACGTCAAGCGAGTATACTGCGAGAGCTGGGACTGGGACACTAAAGTTTCCCTGTCTATGAGCCAGTTCCCAAGAAGCGTAGCGGTTCTATAGATTAGAAATATTGAAGTAAGTAGTTGAGGAATAACTTCTTCTTTACCTCCGTTGTGTAGAATTGCAACGCTAGATGCGGGCATCGGTTCCTGCTGAATAAGAAAAGGGAGATACGATACGTACTGAACTTGAAGCCTTGCAAGCCAAATTGTTCAACAAAGTAGTTCTCTTCCTCGGGCGAAAAGAAAGGAACTGGAGAGATCTTCAGGCATATAAGTTATAGTAATACCAATATGCGCGACTACAAACCTCTTCGACGTGGTTCCATGCACCAAGGAACGAGTCAGCACTCCGTAAATACGCATCCGGAGGAGGACTATCAACAGCCCTCAACGTCGCTCGTATGGTCCTTCTGATATCGTGATCTAATTCAGCCACCGCTGCATCCAGTTTCGAGTCAAAGTAGAGCTGGTAAGTTAACTTCGGGAATGCAGGAACTAAATGTTTGACTGGGACAAAGGGACCAGCTGTGGGGATGTACTAGAATTGGCGGTAAGCTTCCTGGGAAGTAAACTGGCCGAGAGATACTGCGGATAGCATACAGGAATAACAACACCGACGACTGCGATGAAGATATCCGGCCGCATACGCGCAGCTTCGTAGCATATCTGCGAGCCCCAATCGTGCCTGTGGTTAGCGCGTCAGATGGATGCAACCCATCGCGAGTTCGTGGCTTGACCCCATACAAATCGCTTTGGCGATCTTAGCATTCTCGAGGACACAGACAAGGTCTCCGACCATATCCCCCATGTTCCCAGACGACCTAGGATCTTCGGGGTGAGTTGACTCGCCGAAACCACGCAAGTCAAGAGCAACGAGATGGTAATCGTTCTGCGATAAATGCAGTGAGCTTTACACGGTTCTTTTCTTTCAAAATGTGTACTGGAGTGACTTTGAATTCTTCGATTTGGTTCGACCATGAACTCCATAAGCTAGGCCAGCCGTGTACCATTATCATACTCTTCTCTGCGCTTGGATTAATGTCAACATATCCTTGAATCCGCAGTGTGTGGTTCAATTCACTGTCAGACGGTCAAAAGCTAAATCCATGCATGGGGACGTACGGATTTCGATTTCCACAGTTTCTGGCTCTGGTGAGCGTTTAATTGCTTTACAAGTTGCGACGCTCTTAGAATAGGCCCTCGGATCGAACGAAATGGCTAGAGGACCGCAGGCAAAGAGGACACTGACCACCGCTACTAGCTTTCGGTTGAACATTGTGATTCTGTTCAAGGACCCTTGAGAAACAAACAAACGGCTAGGGAAGTGAAGTCAACGACGTCATTCCGTGATTGACAGTTTCTGCCTCGACGTTGACACTTTCCCGCACGAAGATTCCTCACAATGAACGAAAGCCTGTGCCAGCACACGTTACACCATATACCAGCGATAGATCCACCATGCAGATGTCGTCAGGTAGTTGGTATCAAAGACGGTGACGACTAAAGGTCGGCTTACATGATGAGTCTAAAACAAAAATAATAATTATTGTATCTTAAGAGAATGGCTGAGGAAAGCTGCAAGGATAGCGATAACTACATACGAAAGCACTGTACGACTCGCGAAGGAGATTGGGTCCTAATCGACATCACTCATGCGTTCAGATGGAGGACTGAGTGGTTCATAAGACGGAGGACTGGGTGGTTCATAATCATAACGGAGGAATGGGTGCATGAACGAGAGAAAGTCGTCGGGGTCCATAATGCTGTGGTCTAACAGCCCACTGGTAGTAGTAGTGCCAGCGGTCCCTCTTCCCGCTGCTTGTCGTTGCCTGCTAGCTGCCGCTATACTTTTCTTCCGTTGAAAAATGCAAAAGTTCGAAAGTGATTGCAATGCATGAGCAACATGTTCTTTACCACGTAGCTCAAAGAGTCTAGTCATCAGGATCAGCATACCGACTCTAGAAGGGATCCCAGAACCTAGAAAACTCACCTCACGACCATATGCTCAACGATATCCGCCCCTCTCAGATACGGCATAATCTGCACCGCCCCCGTATACACATTCCCCAAAAGCGTTTTACAGGTCGTATCCTTCCACATCGCCGTGAGCTGATACCATCTCTCGAACCTCTCCTTAAGCGGGGGCCGAAACTCTTCCTTCAACTCATCCCAATCCGTATCATCCTCATCCACATCGTCCAAGAACCCCGCAGGATCCTCGTGCCCTCCTGGCTCCTCGACCGCGCCGTCCATAGGGAACCCCATCATGATCGCCGCAAACGCCATGGGATTCATCGGCATCGCATGGGTATAGGTGAGTATAGAATCTGCCCAGCGCTCAATACGGTCTTTACGTTCTGAAGACCCTACGCGGAGCTTAAGTATCTCTTCGACGTCGCATTTGTGCTCTTCGTAGTCGACGAGCCCGAAGACGCCGATGAGCGCTGCGTGGATGGCGCGGATCGTTTCGAGAAGCTCTTGTTCGAGGATTTGGAGCGCGCGAGGGGAGTACCCCGCTACTACGAGGACACGCACGGCCTTTTGGAGTACCTCAGTGTCGCGGGGGCGTAAGAGATGTGAGTGTGTATCGAGAAGAGCGGATATCCTGAGTGCGTTGGTCTTCAAGCTGTATATCGCGAGCGCACCGGCGAGGGTGTCGGACGACTTTGTCGCATTGTCATTTGTTTCTTGTAGGAGGATCTCGTCGGCCTTGGTGGGATTTGCTGTGAGGCCGCGGATGACTTTGAACATTTCCAGGGAGGGCATGGCGCGGAAGAGGGTGTGAAGACGGTCTTCGACGAGCTCTCGAAGGCGTATTCGATGTTGGTCCATTGGTTTAGGCCAGTGTGCGGCGTGGACGAGGCACGGCCTGTTTGAAAAGTGGCCGGATTCTTCGTCAACAAAGTCTTCGTGCTCGTCGTCGTCTTCTTCAAAAGAGCAGTCAAAGACGTCATCATCGGGAAGCTCTTCCTCAAAAAAATTATCGTCCCAAGCGTAATCATATTCAAACCCTTCGTGTTTCCTGACAACTTCTCGAGGAATTCAGCAACACAATCTCGTCGGGATAGCCGCGAACGGGACGGACGCACATGATTTTCCTCCGTGGAGTAAACGCTCCAACGCTTCCCAGCCCATCAACATCTCTATGTCTTCAATCATCTCCGGAATCTTGTTTTTCGCGGAAGAAGTTCCGTAGGCTAACATGGACACAAAAAGCTCGCGCCAGATCCACAGAATGGGTTTTTTCAGGGTATGGGGACCGCGCAACACAAATGACTTGACTACCGTCCCATCACGGGCTTTGATTCCGATGTCTATCGGCATATTCATCAACGAACACTTGCATCTATGAGAACTAAGCACATGTCACGCGACAACATTGTACTTACGACTCACCCTAGCCCCGGCACCTCAGAGAGTGTAGATGCGACGTCCGCGGTGAACAAGAGACACACGTGCGCCAGGTGGTAATGATCATGAAATTCGTATGTTACGGACCAGATATCGTTTAACCAGCTAATCAGGCTGTCAACGACCTCTGCTAAGAGTTCTTCCCGGTTTGAACGGTCCCTTGTGATCGCGAGTTTCGCATCTAGGCTAAGTGCATCCATAAGGCCGTTGACCTCCTTTTTCTTGCCCTTCAGATCGAGTCTTGGCATCGCTCGGAAGCGCGAGCGAGCTTCCACAGCACTCGACAAGACTTTAGGGGTTGAGTATAATTCAAAGGAGAGATAAGATTTAAGCGTACCGTTGTTAGATAGCTCTTCTGGGAGACTGTCGAGGAGAGGAAGCAAATGCTTTTCAAGCAGACTTCGTTGTGCATCTGGTGGTAAGGTTTCGTAGAGTTCTGCCAATCTGATTCGATGAGTACGTGTATACGAAATTTTGTATGTAAGGACCCACTTGACGCTCGCTGACATTGTAATCCTGCCTCTGAGCTCTTCGAGGCTGGATGAGATGATGAAGAGTTTTTGAGAGGGAATTTGCAGACATACGATAGTTTAAGCCTGAGGTTAGCAGGAGACAATTATTAGATCTCCGCCAGGTTCATGGTTGCCAACCCTTTTTTGGGACATAACCAAGTAAATCTCAGCCGCCAATTGAAGGACTGATGTTCAACAATTCTCACAAGAACTCGGCTTCTGGTTACTCGTCTTTGTTCTTTAATTTCTTGAGACAGCTTTGATAGAAGGGCTTGCTTGACAAGGGAACATGCCGAACTAGGGATCATTCTTACATGTTTGCTTCATCAAGGGAAGATCTGCCTCGAGGCACTTCCAAACCTGGTTGCCGTCATTGTATTTCCACAGCTGCTCAGCACAAGTCAAAACACGTTTTTAACGCGCTGTACATAAAAGTCACCTTGCTTCAAAAAGTACCTTGACCTTGTGCTCTGACCCTTGTCCCCTCGTCTCTACGTAATCTCTCCTTATATCATGGCTAGTCAACGAGCTCCTCCGCGGCGCCCCGTTCATCCAGTTACCCAAGGTAAGCTATTTGGTTTAATAAGTGACCCCATTGTTCTTTGAGTATAGTAAATTGTCGCCTGATCGGTCTGGGATCGCAACATTGTATTTTTGACGGTCCCCCAGCTGATTCAATCCACACCAGGTGCTATGCAAAATATCAGAGACTCATCGCGATCACCGGCGTTCAGGTCTCGAGCCGTCAAGTCTCACTCAATATCTAACGTGCCCACCGCGATGCAGATTCTTGCTGCGTCCAATGTTGTGATGCCTTCAACACAGGCACAGCAGCAGTCAAGCCCGACATCGTCAATCAACTCACGTAGGTCCCCACCAGCTGGTGTAGCTGTACAGAGGCTTCTCCCCACCCCTCCACGTCCTCCGCCTACAAACCCAACAGACCTAATTTCTGAAGGTCCCAGTTCTCCTTCCCTGCCTTCCCAGAACCCTCTCAATCAGTCTAATCAGCCCAATCCGCATTATCCTCGCCCCATACATCGAGTCGCAGTACCACACAACTTCACTCCGGAAAATTGGGAAGTGACCGACGAGCTCTTGGCTGATATCGAGCGTGCCGATTTACAACAATCACAGGCCGCCCAGGCCAACTCGTCAAACAGTTATTCCACCGCTTACCTACAAAATCAGCAGCCGAACTCTCCGCCCAAGGATCTTATCGTTGAACGGCTCCGTGCCCCGGAACGCTCGAGCCCCAAAGAGCCTGATATGGGTTCCCAGCGACGCCAACAGACTGCACGTGAAAGCCCAAAGGTTCGTGAGCGTCAGCCGACATCTCCCATTGCACCCACATTTCCCCAGCAACTGCCTTCTCAAAGTCCGGAACGCCGTGCTTCGCCCACGCCTTATCAATCCGGGATCGTGACGAACGAGCATCCTTCGGGGTTTATCCAATACACTCGCGAGCCGCCTGCGACGCTACGCCGCCCCGCGAACGCTCCGCCTGCACCTGTACCCGTAGATAGCCGCCCCCTTCTTGCTTCCCTCGCCACTCAAACACCACCTTTGCAGACGATAAACACTCGGACCCCTGACAGATCTCTTCCGGTCCAGGAGATCGAAGATGAACCTGCCAAAAATGGGACAGGGACAGGGACAGGCACACGACAGACCTGGCAGGAGATCAATGATGAGGAACACGTGCGCCACACAGGTGCATCGCCCACACCATCATCTGACCTCAACCCTGAGGGCGGTTACATAGACCGCGATCACCATCGCAACGGCAGGTCGAGTAGGAACGGCCATCGTGAGGAAGGCAGCTCATCCCTTCCACTCCAACAGGATAGCTCTGCTGTGCAGAGAGAACATGTTGAGGAGGAGGATGCTGCGTTTACGCCCCGCTCGCCGACTGCGGAATTACCAGAAGACCCATCTGTGAAATATTATTCGCCGCCGCACAATGTTCTGCGGCCTGCTCAGACGCAGCCTCTTCGCCGTCAAACTAGAAATGGTCCGACCGACCAGCTTGGGCTACGGTCTTTTGATCCCGCTGAATTTGAAGGAGACACGTCTGTGCTGGTCATGGGCTCCGAGATGCCTCCTCAATATACCGAACCACGTAGGCAACAACAAGCATCTCTCCCTCCTCAATCCGAACTCTATTCCAACTCTCATCAGCACGCCGAACCATCCCACCGTCAGCCCAAAATATTTCTAGATGAGATGCATCAGTACGATTCCTCGTATCTACAATCTTATTACCAGTCGCCGCGCCCCGACGCTCCAGTCCCTCCGACACCACACAGCCAGACCGCTGCACCATCGCCATCGCCTCTTCTCACAGGCCACTACCAAGATAACGGCAAAGATCTTCCGCCATTCAGCCCCGTCCCGCCAGCCGGATCTCCCTACCCCTACCCATTCAATCACGTCCGGCGTGCCCAAACTTTTGCTGGGCCCAACCGCTTACACATCCCAACTTCCAACAACACCTCGGAGCTTACGAGCATCCAAGAACAGTTGGCTCGTCAATGGGAGGTTTACGCCCGCAACCATCAGTATGGTAATGTGTCTGACTCGACGTTCTCGCCGTCTTCTACGCCTTTCGAAGGCGCAGACTTCACCCCGTGGGCGCTCCATCATACGAACAGGACGTACGGAAGGCTGCAGGATACTACTAGCATGCGCTCGAGTCCTAGCCACGAGCCCCTCGAGCCGCCCGTCCTACCGCCCACTCTCGGCGTGAAGAAGAGTCATCGCCCGGTGGTGCTGCGCCGGCATCAGTCGGGCCGGAAACCACCCCCGCGTGTCGACAGTACGCAGCCCCGAGATACGAGCCCCGAGCCGTCGTCGTCAGGCGAAGAGACGGCTGGCGATGGTCGGTTCGGAAATACAGAAGACGGGAACTGGTCTGGTGGTACGATCGCTCCGATCCCGGTTGCTGTCGATGATAAAGATGTGTGGGTGGACGAGGAAGATGATGAGGACGACCTGTTAGAGCTTGAATATCATCAGAGTTTTGTTAACAATGTCGAGAAGAGACGAAGACGATGGGAGGTTGGATGGGAGGCTGTTACACAGGCTGTGGGTATCCTTTTTCTTTTCTCCCTTTTCTTTTCTTTGTTCATCTTTTTGCTGATCTTGCATGATCTCTAGATACAAACTCTTGACCGTCAGACGGACGCCACTATCGTTTTGATGGCGGCTCCGTCGCATTCCACAAGACTTTATTCCGCCACCTCTCGGTCTGTACGTAGGCAATCCGGGGCAGCCGCAAGTGCTGTCACAATGAAAGAGATGCGCAACGCTTTCAGTCGCATTGCCGCTCAACGCCGCAACTCTCGCTCACATAAGTCATCCCTTGTCGATCGGTTCCTTTTCTCTTCAGCATCCTCTGGCAACGGTTCGGAAGTTAGCACCGAGTCGCGAGAGTTAGAGTTGAAGCGTGTTCTGGAAGCTGCGTTAGGAAGCCTCGCGTCGCTTGGAGGGATCTATGAACAACGCGAGGCTCGTTGGCGAGATGAGATGCGACGAGTTGCGGAAGAACGTGAGAGGGTTGAGTTACTTTTGAAACAGGTACTGGGCGATAACCATACGTCCACAAGCTCTACTCTTAGTGTGGCGAGCCCCGCGGTGTCTCATTCATGATCTATATCCATCGCATGTTATGCCTGTCTATCCGTCTTCTTAGACGTGTTATATGTACCAATATGATACAAATATGTCCCATGCCTCATTGATTGTTCTCTGACAATAGATTTTGTGCTGGTCAACTATCGAGAAAAAAAGACTAGAAAGTTGATTGCTGGCAAAGATAAATAGGCGGACCGATCTCCCCTTGGATTTTCTTTCGTTGATTACTTCTTTTGTATCCCTGGCCATGTCTCATATCCGAAGTCCCATCCTGTACCCTGGAAAATTCAAGGCCACCAGTTCTTAAAATGCTCGCTTTTGAGCTGCTCATCCCTACATGGTACTACAATTAGCCCCGTGTTGTCGTAATTGAGATTTGCGTAGACACAAATAATATCAAGATCCTCGGAGTATGCTGGAATATTTAATGCAGAGGGTACCTTTTGAGGCCATGAAGGCCATCGGTAGTTGGTCTAGCGACACAAACAAGTCTTGGCACCTTATCTGCAGGCAATGCCCTCTCTGCATGAGTCTTTCTTGAGGCTAACCCTCGCATCCAGAAGGTAGCCGTCATTGTTCTTGGGGAGTCGAATCACCTTACGAGCAAAGGAGCCACGCTAGGCATTCACGGGGTCGCACAAAATTTCCTGCGCAATGCGTCGTGGACTCCTACTCCCAAGAGGGGAATTGCGGCTAACTCCCTTGCTAATTTAGAGTCACTGTCGTACATATTCTTTTGTGCATCGCGAGGGTTTGGAGCACCCGCAAGGAGTCTCACCCAATCGTCAATAAACAATACAATTGTTGTAACGCTAGTGTAAAACATCAATACATACAAGGCTGCTGTGCTGTTGTACGCAAGCGCGGTGAAGTCAAAGAGTTGTCCCAAGGAGCGTCATCACACTGTAGTCCGCCACAACCGATCAGAACTCAATTCAGTTCACGTGATTCAACCCGTGACTTCCCTTACTTCCACGAAACTAGGGTAAGATTCAATCATCAGCGTCTTTCTCATCGTTCTGCAATTTTCCTTGACATAAAAACCTCCGGCTTTCAGAGACATTTATTCATCCGTAACCCAAAAATGTAATTGATACAAAAATTTCCTAGGCCTAAATAGAGTGTCACAAATGGTACCCAATATTAAGGCATACAAGGCAGTAAACGGTATGTCGGTCGTCCGTTGGTGTCGAGCCTCCAATATGAAGTCAAGACGGTGCCGTTAATGAGTGTGGAGACGATGAAGGGCGCTTCGCTATATGCGTGCGCAATGTGAATGGTAATTGGTGGTGAATAAGGGATAATTGAATTAGATGGTGAACGAGCGGGTCGGTTTCGAAGATGTGATGTGCAATGCACACGATGATGAAGTTGAAAGTATGTCTAAATTCTAAAGGAAAGTCAGGCTGACGATCAAGCACTACAGGGAGAGGCCGACTTACGTTAGATGCAGCTTCGCTGTGGGAGAGGCGAGGCGAGAGCCTATGCAATTACGCAGTAGCTCTGCTGATCCGAATTCCAGCTTGCTGCTTCCTCGTCCGCGGGGGGTACCGACGTGTTAGGAACCTCAACGTGTTCTGAGGCGAAAAGAGCAGAGAGGGTCATGAAAGCGTCCATGTTAAGCTCGTCGAGAGCGGTTGAATGATCTGCTGGGAGCTGGTGAGAGGTTCTTGTAGTGAACACTGTTGGATGCAGGTTCTTTCAACGTCTCTTATGCGCGAAACGCTTATTGTGTTTGTTTCGGTCCGACGTGAGGCAAGCTGCATGTGGTGTCCATTCATTCCTGCCGGATGTAAAGACAAAAGTACACTACGTCACTTACAATGAGATGTGTCGAGAACGTCGGCATTGTATAAAGGATGCGACTTCTTTCCCGGTGAAAAAGGAGATTTATCTTGAGAAACAATAAAGATCTGTGGGAAGGGATGATTGTCGTTTACCTCCGAGTACTGTCTCGTGATTTATATTACGTTGCATGAACAAAGAGTATGGTCAAGAAGACTAAATTATGCGGAAGGAAGCTCTCGACGTTATTGTTCTCGAGATTGTGGTCCGGGTCACTTGATTTACTTGTACATACAGCCCGATGAAAATTTCTCGGATCCAATGCCGTTTCCAGCTATGCATCGAAAGAGAAGTGACAATTGACCGATTTTTGCACTCGTCAAGGTTGTCTTAGCGGATTGTGCCCTTGCAGTAAAAGCTGATGTGAGTTCCAGTCATGTCATTTTACCTCCACCTTGTAACCAAGAAAGTGCCTCGTACCGCTGTTAATGTTTCTCTTGTGATTTTCCAGACCTATGAGGCCGAGTCATGAAATGCGACTCTTGAAATAAAGCAAACAAGGCTGCATCTGTCATCTTGGTCCTTGAAGCGGCTGCAAGGACCAAGATGACAGATAAGATTCCACAGTGAGAGACTTGTCCGCTCCATTCAACCTCGCCTCACATTGAAGCGTCTGCAGGTAAAAAAAGAAGCAACGCGAGTTCCGCGAGTCCGCGTCGTGTTCGAGTTACACGATCTTGGAACTTTCCCATCTCGATCTGCACTAAAAAGACAAGTTTAGGACACTCATTGGCCCCACAAGAACTTGATGTTTGCACTCATGGTTGGCATCTGCCTCGATTTTTCGAGTCAAAAACTGAAGGCAATCACGTTTCCGAGGTCAACGAAGCGGTATGTCGCAAAGTTCGTTCAACGGTCGAACAGGCGTACAGACTACCATTGAGGCGCCGTGCTTCGCTGCTCAGATGATTACAGGAGCAGGTTCAGGCTGATACATTTCTGTAGACTTATTGCCTCCATCCACCCGGACCTCATTCAAAGTAGGGAAAGTCAATTTAACAGCTTTCGTGATGACAGATTCCAGGTTTTGGAGGTGTTTACTCATGTCCATTCGGTAACTAAAAAATCTACAGTTAAAAGTCCTGATTAACATCGGTCCAATTTACCAAGGCAGTACTTAATTTTGGAACAAAGTCAAGGTGATCGTATGAGCGCAGTGTAAAAATAAGTATTATGTGATATGATCCAGTCCATTTGTAACATCGAGTAATGAAAAAGAAAAACCAAGACTATTGTGATAACGGACACGGAGATGGTGAAGTGCAGCCATTAAATGGCACAGCGCTGTATACGTGGGCAATGTAGATCGTTGTTGAGATGAGGATAGTCGACAGTATGGCGGAATTAGGGTTCTAAAGTGCGACATGGATCGAGGATATCAATGAGGTTGGTGGTATCGTTTGCAACGCTAGTGAAGAGAAGTCAGTTCAGTAGATACGTACTGTATGGAGAGACCAACTTGCCTTGATGCTCTTTTTATGTGAAGGAGATGATAGATAGACGAGAAAGCCTATGCGACTACGCAGTAGCTCTGCTGATTCGAATTCCAGCCTGCTGCTTCCTCGTCCGTGGGGGGTAGCGACGTGTTAACGTCTTCAACATGCTCCGAGGCAAAAAGGGCAGTGAGAGTTGTGAAAACGTCCATGATAAGCGGTTGAGAGTGGGTGAATAATCCTCTGCGGGGAGCTCCTAAGAGTTGCTTATGCCGAGTGCTGTTGAATGCGGCTCCTGTTGCTTTTCAATGCTTCTTATATGCGAGACGATTATCGTCTTCATAATCCGCAGTTGGCATTGTTGCTGCGCGTGTTGACTCTCCGTGATGGCTGGCAGTTGTCAAACGCGAAATCCATCCGCCAGCACTGCCTAGGACTGACATAAGCATGGCATGAGCGCAACCCTGACAATGATCCATGACGTAATCATCCATGACAAGGAGAGAAGTAATACTCAAATTGTTGAGCAGTAAACCATTAAAGGTTGGTCCAGAGTGCGAGAATGTTTACATCTACATTAGTGATGAATATCGATGAATGTTTACCTCTAGATCAGTCGTTGAGTACTCTATGTATATTGCTGAATGCCTTCTTCACTGCGCCGCGTGGGATGAATAAAGGTGTGTCGTGTCTAACTTAAGTACTGCGCTTTCCATCTCCATATGGTAGTTGGTGGCAGAGCATTGCGCATCGTGGCTGTATTGCTCAAGAATTCGGAATGCCGCCTCCAGAAAGACATCAATGTTGTGATTATGCAAGGACTCACTGATATGTCCAGATCAGAGTCGGAGTAGGTCTATAAGAGGATACTTAGTCCTCTTCACTAAGCACAGCAACTGAATGGAACACAATTTGGATTGTAGAAAAAGACTACTTACTCCTATTACAACTACCACTTATATACCTGTTATTAGCTAATAAAAGAAGGTTCGGTCTCTCCTTGTTGATTGGTTACCCCGATTGTCCATAAAATCATTGTAAGCCGTCCACTTACACTCCTGTCCCAAAAAGTTGAATCTCTTCCCAGTTGTTCTTTCTCAATTTCCACTCATCCAATGCTGTCATCCATTTTACAATCACTCTTCTGCTCATCATGACCGGTCCATAAAACCCTCTCCGCTTTACCAAGTACTGAATTCCTTGCCCATATCATCTCATTGATTATCTTGTTAATAAAATGTTCTTCTTATCCATTTGATGTAATAATCAGACTGGGCATCTCTTATTATTGCAATAGAAAGAGTTCATCATTCTTCAAGACATGAGGAGTTCATTTTCTTCACTGCTTATTAGGTCTACCGAGGCGTATTGGATAATACGTACTTAGCTATGAATTAGCGGAGGTAGACATAATTGTGACATTGTAAGAAGGCTGTAATAAAAAGAGTCATGGATTCTCATGTCTTTTGGTAAGATCAACATGTATTCAGAGCTTGTGTAAAATGACTCAATGATAGTATGTATAAGGCCATCCCTGTCATGGCATGAACTTGTCCACATGACCATCCTTTTTTTTACATGAACTAATGATGACAGTGCACTGTTGACACATGACTTTGTTACCAATAAAGTAAGGAATTTTGAAGGCAACCCCATATCCTTTTCTGATATCTCAAAGAGTATCTTGATCTGCATCTGGAGTAATTATTGGTGTCATTATCCTGTCCTTGCTATGTAATAAGGTATCAGCTACTGTGTTATTCTTGCTGCATATGTATGTACATATGTAATGTGATAATCAAACTGTGATCAATATTTCATTCATCTTGCTTGGTGTTGAGACAGATCATGGCTGAGCTTTAAACTTCTGAAGAGTTTTGCAGTCTGTAAAGACCTCAAAATGAAAACTTAACAAATCTGTTTAACACTTGTGAGGTGCCTGTACAACTGCCAACATTTTGTGTTTATGAGTTGAGTAATTCTGCTGTGCCTGGAGTAAGTTTCTGAAAGTCAAAGGCACCTAGACATGTAGACTCCTATGTTCATCCAAATAACAGGACTGTTTTTATCTTCAAAAGTCTTGTTATCTTCAGGGTTCTCATAATTAACAATTGTCAAACAGTCATGACTCACCACCAAATCTTCTATGCCTCTAAATCCAGCTTTGTGTTTCATTGCCTATTCTGGCAAGGCATAAAGTAAACTTGAATGATCGGATCTTTGGTGTAATTCAAGCTGGACATGTAGCAATGTTACATAAATACCTGTCAAAGCCACACACATGTGTGACACATAATTATGCTTATAATCATCAGGTTGGTAGACAAACCTTCTGTTAGATGTTAATCATTCTATTGGGTCAGTTTTACTATGTGGTCACATGATTTGAGACTTAAAGACATGATTATGTGACATTACATCCTCAGTTGTTATCTGTCACTACAACGATTCACTGAGGATGTAAGTGTCTTACTATATTGTATGATAGACTTATTCTGATTGTACATCGTCAGACAGTGTTTCAACTGTTTACATAGGTACGATTAATTGAGTTGTTATCTGTCACTACGACGATTTACTAAGGATTGTTTCAACTGTTTATGTAGGTTCTTGGAACTGGTTCTACAGGTTATGGGCTTCCCTTTCTAGGGTGGCCAGTTTCCCGAGTTACCACGGAACAGTCCTTTTTCTCTATTCAATGTCTTTAGTCTTTCCTTCCTTTCCACCCATTACGCCACGTCGACGGGTTTGCGTTTGTTCTCCCTGGGACCACCACCATGTCGGATCCTTTCTCTCAGTCCACAAACCCTGCGCTGGGGGGTTCCACCCATTGGTCTCAATTGCCGGATCGTTTACCCAACTCCAAATCTTTTTCTCATGACTTACCTCCCCATATGCGCTCACATCCACCAAGCTCTTCCGATATGCTTGTTTCGAACCCGTTTTCTCACCATCATAAGCGGCCTCACTTGAATTGCCCGCATATATCCTCATCTCTGTCAAATTCTTTTGTTTCATCGCCCCAGGATACTGTCACGAGCCACACTTACGCCACCCCGAGCCCCAGCAAGCCCTGCCTGGAACAACCCCTCCTTTGAAACCCAACCCCCCAGCGCGTCCCCGGAACACATCGGGACAAGACCGACTAGATCCGATGCCACCCCGACCAAGGCCGACCTGGCCCAACCCGACGCCCAACCCCCAGACAAGGCCCAAAGCCCCGCCCATGCGCCACGTGCCCCGGACGCCGTCCCAAGCCTCGATCGATCATGCCGGGGGCCGCCCCCACTTGGCACCGCCCCCACTTGGCACCGCCCCCACTTGGCACCGCCCTCCCGGCGCCACTCCCAAACCCGGACAATACACCGCAACCCATCTACGCCCCCCGGGACCACACAACCGCAGAGGACTGATACCTGGACAATACACCGCACGGGATGCACCACATGGAGGAGGGGTACGGACCTTGCCCAGGGGGCCCGGAACTCACCCGGCACCTGGTACTTAACCCGCAGCTCGTAGTACGTTACGGTAGTCTTGATATTGCTATAAACTCGTCTCTATATTCTCTTGTCTATTTCACACTTGTCTCAATCTATCTGTCTTACTCTCTCAAGTCTCCCGGCCCTTTAAAAGTCTCACTTCAATTCTAACTTAATCTCCCGGTTCCCGTCTCAGTCTCCCGGTCTCAGTCTCTCCCTCCAATCACCCCTCTGCCCTAACAAGGCTCCGCCCACCCCCGCCTCGTATTCCGGACTTAGCCCGGGATCCTGCTCTACCTCCTCCTACGAACTCCGGCGCTCCGTAGCCACCCCGCGCCCTACCCAAAACTCCGGAACTCACCCAGAGACTCTCCGTAGACTTCAAGTCCGCCTAGTAAGGACCCGCTAGCCCCAGAGGCCCCCGTCGTCAGCGGAACCTGACACAAACCTTTTTTGAAGACATGCACAGAAAGAATGAGCGCTTGCTTAAACTTCAGGCAGACCGTCAAGTGCAATTGCTTCCTCACCAAGGTCTTTCTGCCATCATAGATCTTGACACCTTGCACAGCACTGAAGAATTTGCACAACCAATGATGGACATCATATGTTTTGAACCCTTTGCAATCAATGACTACAAAGTGTATGCAACTTTCG
This sequence comes from Termitomyces sp. MG16, assembly GCA_003313075.1. NCBI lineage: Eukaryota > Fungi > Basidiomycota > Agaricomycetes > Agaricales > Lyophyllaceae > Termitomyces > Termitomyces sp. MG16. The sequence continues at coordinate 23,415 of QGOA01005469.1, forward strand.
GCGCAGACACCCCAAAATTCAAGACCAGCAAATCATACAACTTAGATAAAGCACCCGAAAACTTCTTTGAGGCGACGCATCGACCTGATGCCACTGTATGGCAGGCGGCAATGGAAAAAGAAGTGGACAGTCTACAGAAACTCCAAGTTTTTATACCTGCTGATCTACCTCCAAATCGGAAGGCTATTGGAGTCCGCTGGGTCTATGCCCACAAGTTCAACCTTGACAGGTCGATAATTTGTGGTATGGAGAAGGTGCATCTCATCACACAGGGCTTTAGTCAAAGACCGGAAGATTATGGAACGACCTACGCACCGGTGGCAAAAATGATGAGTATTAGGATAGTTTTGGCTTATGCTATGATGCACAATTTAGAACTTTTCATGTTTGACATGAAAACAGCTTTCCTGAATGCTCCATTGTCACAAGAGATTTACTGCAAACAGATACCTGGGTTTCTGAATACAGATTTGACGAAAGTGAACCGAGTTTTACGTGCTCTCTATGGGTTAAAACAAGCTTCCCACAAGTGGTATGAAGTTATCAGGGAGGAATTAGAATCTTATGGTCTTGTCCGATGTGGCGTCGACCACGCAGTGTTCTATGGTCATTTTTCCAAACCTCCTGATGAATCTATTCCCTTACCCAGTAACAGTCAAGAACTATTTATTATTATTTGTCTTCATGTTGATGATGGACTCAACACAACAAATTCCAAAGCTCTCTACGATTGGGTTATCAGCCGAATGAGGAAACAGTTCGAAGTTAAAGATTCTGGGACAATGGATCTATATCTTGGGATTCGCATAGACAGAGACAGGTCAAAGAAGAAACTATGGTTATCTCAGAAAGACTACATTCTCGACCTTCTAACGACATATCACCTGCTTGACACGGCACCATTATCACTACCTATTGCAGGGAAGATTGAAGAATTATCCGATCCTCCTCCAAATGCATTACCAGAGATCGTGGATGAAGACATAACACCTCACTATCAGAGACTTGTCAGTTCAATACTCTATCTCAGCTTATGTACACGACCAGACCTGGCGTTTACAGCTATGTCGCTAGGACAGCATAATTCAAATCCCACCAGGAAACACTTGTTAGCTGCAAAAAGGGTTTGTGCGAGTATAAGTTGATGCTCACATATGTTGATGCTGAAAGAGTGAGTGTCAGCTTTGTAACGTGCGTACCTCTTGATGAGGGCCGAAAAGGTTAGTCAATTATCGATAAACTTTCTCAACTCTGTATATTACGGTGGGCCACCTGTGTCAGCCAGGATTTGAACTTGTATGTTCGAATCCTGCCACTGCCACCTGTTATCCAGGTTATTTTAAAGTCATTATTTAACCAATATC
>QGOA01005472.1:0-10622 GCA_003313075.1 Termitomyces sp. MG16
CTATGGATATGATGAGATGAGGGTAATGTTGTGGATGAGGATCAGTAGGAGGAGGATGAGTAGACAAGGAATGGGCATGGGCTGGTCGGTTCACTTTGAACCAAGAGGAAAGTTGACTACTGAGACGGAGAAGCACGTTAACGACAGCAAAGAAGTGCGCACCGATGCGGAGTACTCATCCTAAAAACAGAAGTAGAAGCAAAGATCGAGGGCAAGACCTGTCCTCGTCGACATTCAAGCACGCACACGACGATGCCGTGGTATAGGAGACACAGGTGAGAACAAGCAGAACGGCAGTGGATAAGTGCTGGGGGTTAGTTTATGGATACAAAGATTAAGAATGGAATTGGGAATTAGGGTGTAGGTTGGCTGTCTTTCGACAATCTTGTTGATATAGTGACTATCTCTGTCTTTTCCATAAGGTGCAGACGATATGACTATAAGGATAAGTACAAGTAAAAGACCAACGAGAAGGGTTTGTATGAGGTTCCACACGTGACGTTCTCGTCCGTGACCGGCCCAGCTGCTCATACTCTGGAGGGATCGATTATATCTACATGCGAGCGCCAGAGGGGATAGGGAAAAACAAATTCTGGAGGTCGCAAAGCTGAAGCACGCAGGAAATGGAAACAATCCCTTCATAACGTGCTCATCAAACTGCGATTCAAGTAGACTCCAATCTAATGCTTTACATTTGTTCAGAGGCAAAATAATCAATAGGGATGGGCTGCTGCAGTGCACAGCAATACCGAGGTCTACAGTAGAGTTTTGTCAATAACTGTTTATAAAATTGAATAGTCAAAAAGAGACCAATAACACAATTACTGAAGCAGAGAAAGAAATTTTAGCTACTATTTATATGAAACTTGAGCTCAAATTTAAATGAGTTGAGCTTTTGTGTAACAATGTATGAGTTGGGTTCAGTTCTTTAGTGTTCCAAGTGTGTATGACCCAATTCTATAGCAAGAATGGCAACTACACAAGCGTAGGGACTGGTAAAGGATAAAGACTAAAGAGTTATTATAACAAGTGTGACCAAATCATAGGCTGTGACAGCCTACTCTGTTACATACCCTCCTTTGAAATTAGATACCAATCTGAAAGAAGAAAAAAAAATTTCCTACAGTGGTGCTCACTCCAGTAATGTACTCCTTCATTGCTAAGGCTCCTTCATCATCCATTGTGTCTGCTTACTTAGTCAGGTTGTCCTCCACTCCATATAGTCATTCCATCCTCCCCTCCCATGCACCCCTTCAAATTTTGTGCCGGGGTCTACCTTTCCCTCCCCTCTCCAAGAGAAAACTCTTGGATAGATCAAGGTTGACACTAATAGCATCAACAGGGTAGGCAGAGCACATTGGCTCTGCAAAACATCATAAAAAAGGGTGGAAAGGGTAGGAGAACAGAGTTTTGATGCTCATATGCAAATATGGAATACATCTATATTCACTATTATCTCCAGCCTCTAGACACTCTAGCAGGTTGCACACAGTCAATTATGAGCTAGTAGGGCAAGCACAAGAAGGAAGAGATGCTGAGGAGATATGAATGGGGTTGAGTGGAAGTAATCATGTCATAGTTGATTGAACAGACAAAAGTCCACTCCTTCGGATTACCTCAAAGGCCTCCTCAGAATAACATCAAAGGTGTGAGGCATGTATAAAACAAAATAGTGCTGATGAACAATGTCAAAGAATGACATGGTGAAGATGGATAGAGGTCAGATCCATCAGGAAATAAGTATAAAGTCAAATCAATTATGTGAACTGTGCAGATGCACATAGAGAAGGTGCCAAGCTAGACACCACAGCAAATCCTGGGACAATAACTGAGAGATGGACTGGATGGTTAATAAGGGCAGGAAGTGACCATAAATGCATCACAGAAATGGTCTAGAAAAATCCTGAGACAGAGGTTCCCCATGAGAATAAGGGGGAAGGAAGTAATAGACAAAGATGATGACATTGAGCAAGAACTGTGGACTAAAATAGTATAAACCTAGATACTGTTGGAAAGGGCATGTTGAGGCACATCTAATGCCATAAGAATTGAGCCAAACAGTTCCACGGATTGCAAGATATCTGCAAAATAGTAAAAATACCACAACTAACAACTTTGAGCTAGCACCATAGTCTGGATTGGGTCAACCATGGGGCCGTTGGAAGGAGTGAAGCAATGTGCTTCCAATGGCACTAGAATCAAGGGAATTGGTGCAGTGGATTGTGAAATATAGGCAATTTTGTAAAATATTAAAAATCCAGAGATGGAGAAGGAGGGAGTGAAAGTTGAGGGCCATCCAGGTATCAAAAAGATCCTGAACATGAGGAGATCACAATGGTAAAGGAGATTGGGCAAACTGTGCCCTTGCTCCCAAGATATGATGTAATCTTCATGCCAGCTCATTATCTCTCACCCATAAACATCCCCAACTCTTATCCACACCTCTCCTAATCCTGCAACTAAGAAGGAACACTGATAGAAGGTCCAAAGCATCCCAAAAGTTCAGTAAAAAGTCCAGAAGTCAAAAGATAAGCAGTGTTGTAGCCAAGTCTCTGCTATAGTCCAGTGATAGTGTGTGACAAAGCCACTGGAGCTGGATATGCAAAAAAGTGTAACAATGTACAGGTTGAGTTCAGTTCCTTAGTGTCCCAAGTGCGTATGACCCAATTCAATAGCAAGAATGGTGACTACACAAGCGTAGGGACTAGCAAAAAATAAAGACTAAAGAGTTACTGTAACAAGTGTGACCAAATTATAGGCTGTGACAGCCTACTCTGTTACATTTTGAGTGAGTTTATGTAGTGAAATGTCTTCCAACAGTTTGAAGAGAGAGGTTTTTCAATGATTGAGGAAGTTGATTCATATACATTAGTGTTTATCAACATAAATCTAAGAATTGGATAGCATGATATGTGTAAGGACAACTTCTGGAGGCTGTGGCTCAGTCACACAGCTGGCAGAGGAAGATCCAAAGTGTATTAGAGTATATACTGACAATATCATAATAACTACTCACCTGGCAGAGGGAGATCAAAAGAGAACAAGTCTAGGAATTCCCTATGCCAGGTTGGATGCTTCTGGGGCCTCTGAAGCATGGAAAACAACTGTACAGTACAACAAAATCTTAAAAACTCTAAAATTGCCTAAATAAACAACTGTATAAACAAAGCAGGAAAACTCTGGATTTTGAAAGTCAGAAAGACAAACTCTGGCTTATATAAGCAGTCTGAAAGTGGTGCTGAAAAGTCCACACTTGTCTGAATGATAGCTAAGAAACCAGAGCACCTCAAAGGCTGAGAGTAGTACTAACAGATAGTGTTAAGAGAATAGAAACAGCAAAATGAGAGAATGATAGAAGAAATAAGGAAATAAATAAAAGGAGAGTGAAGAAATAGGGAGTAAAAGAAGGAAGAAATGAGAAGTCCCCTGACAATATGTATTGATAAGTAAACAAATAAAATATAGAGACTTAACTTCAAAGCCTTCAATTTTTATTATTGTCTCTATAGGCATAGAAGATATTGACATCAATATGACTTCTATACAGAAACAGATGTATCTCTCTGCAATTGTGGCTTTATATTTATACTTGTAAACAGAAATAGTTTGAGTACTACAACAAACTATGCTATAAGTGAGAAATGAATATGCTTCTTGTAGGTATTTTTTGATGCTATATAAGCACAAGATATAATTTATATCTAAGATGATTAATTAAAGTTTTCAGTTTTTAATAGCTCTCTAATTATTTATTTCAATATATTAAATGTATTAGTTAATGAATGTATTAGTTAATGTAGATAAGAGACTAAAATTATAACAGTTGACTCTTTAAATATGCATAAATAAAAGGAGTTATAGTTTGACAACTCTCATGTACAATTTTTATTCAATGACACTTAGCATCATAGCAGATTGACAACTAGGTATAAAATGCTAAAAGAAAGCAAATTTATAAACTCAATCAATATATCAAAATGCAAAACAGATTGATCAAACAATAAACTATTACAGAAGCAATAGCTTATATAAACTACTGCTGGAGCATCAGCTTACATAAACTATTGCTAGAGCAACAGCTTACATAAACTATTGATGGAGTATTAGCTTATATAAGCATATTCTATTAGACAGAAAACTGGATCTATACAAGCTTATAGAAAAAATAATTCAAAAAGTTCTATGAATACCAAAGACAATGTGGTCTAATTTTCAAAAATAAAAATAAATAAAGAGAACAGAATAATGACTACTAGAGCAAAAAAAAAAATTCACATAATTGTACAATTTTCATGTCACCGGAGGCAATGGCAAGATCACTACAAATCTATATGACTTCAGTTCACTCAGTCCAGACACACTCCACCTACTTCGGCCTAGTTCCCAAATGGACCATGTTTTGTATTCTTTACAAAGGAGTGCATCACCTTAATGGAATTGTAATAATGACATCTTATCTTTAAGCGTACACACGACATTCTTTGTACTTTTTGAGTCTTTGTTCAAGAAATGTATGTATTTCCAACTTTATTCCTTACTCCTGTATGCCCCACAAAGCTACTATGGTGTTGACATCACACATGGATATCAGTGGCTCCATTTCCAAGAAGCGGTATCAAAATGACCATGATGCTGCTAGTAGTAACCCATCTCCCAAGAAACGTGGCATTCTACCAGATTCCTTGAAGAAAGCCAAACTCAACATCTATCATATCAAAAAGAAAGATATTCCAGATGATGCTATGGGTTTCAAGGTATGAGTTCTTTGTTCAAAAATTTTGGCATACATTGCTGATGCAACAGCCAACAACAGAATGCTCTTCAAACACATATCCGTATTCTTTTTGGTGCTGTAAACAACGCTTCAATTCCAGAAGACCCTGATCTTCACATCATCAACACCTTTCAACAATGTTTTTCCAGTGCCATGGAAGTTGATCGTATACTCAAAGGGAATGCAAATGTAGCTAGCTTTCAAGGTGCTGATCAACAAGCAATGGAATCCCTCCAAGACCTTCAAATATGTTGTGCTCAAGATCCCACATCCAATATTGTCCTTGGCATGTCTCGTGTCCCAGAGAATGCACTTCAGATGATTTTTGCTACTGTCCACTCTTTTGGTCTGCCTGCATGGCACCCTGATCTTGTTGGTGGAACTGCCACATCTCTCTATAATGGGGCATTAGAGATGATTGCTATTTGGACATTTGAGCAAGTAGCAGCTACCTTTACATATCAACATTTTTCTCCAAATCTGATGTACCTCCACGATACATCTGTCATGCAGAAACTCTACCGCAATTTTGTGTGGTCCTACCTATGGAATCTGGTCATGAAGGAGAAGAAGGAACTTGGGAGCATTGCACACAGTCTTCAAGAGAACAAGGCATACAAGAATCGTCAAGAGGTGCTGTCCAGTTCTTTTGTTTATTGTGTTACTTGGATCTGACTACATTATACTACTAGCTTACTACTAAGCGTCGCCGATATTTGCGTGATAATGGATGGAACAGCCGTATTCAGGCATTGGCTGAAGATAATGAATGTACCTCAGACCAGGAAGACAATCCAGCAGGCAGTGGCTTTCTTATCATGAGGAAGACTGCACGTAATCCCCACATTACCGACTTCTATCGCATGATTGATAATGCTCATTTCAAGAGCAAGGCAGTATTTTGTGGTCAACGGAAGAATACATTCAAAGAAGCCCCTCGCATTCCTGATCCTGCTAATTGTGAAAGCAGGATTTCTGATCGACTTCCTCGGAGTTGTCCACTGGACTGGTTTGACCCTTCATATTTCAATTCCATGGATATTCGATTTTGTGCACTCTATATTGATGCCCTTATTGCTCTCCCCCGGAAAGAGGACTGTGTTACAAACAACCTTGCACCTGATTGGAAGACGATGGCTGAGGAAGATTTCATGAAGAATTATGGAGATCGTGTTTGTGCTCTTTACAATCTTCCTACACAGGAGGAGTTGGATGCTCTTGTTGAAACTGATGATGAGTTGGAGGTTGAGTAGGCATAGTGCACTTATAAATATGCATCAGTTCAAACAGTACTCACTCTTCAACTTTCCTTTTTGATGTTGCATTTTTCCATGGCATGATACTCATCTCTTATGTCTGTACCTGTCTTATGATATACAATGGCACAAAATTTTGCAAGTCAGGAGTCGAACATGAGTTTGTTCAAGACTTTGCGTCCTTATCAAGATATGTATAAATCACAACTTGACTTGAACTTTTCAGCAGGCCTTTCTTGTATCCCAGTAAGTACTAGACCATTCTCTCTAATTCTATACTCATCCTGACTATTGAGTAGAACAATTTTAACCTCTCGATTTGCTTGGAAAATGCTTGAGTCGTTGTGGAGCTATGGCTGGTTCATCTCCTCACCAGGAGGGTGACTTGTATCTCAGTAAGTACCAGACCGTTTTCTCTGTTTCTACACTCTTCCTGATCATGAACTAGAACAATTTCAGTCCCTCAATTTGCTTGGAGAATGCTTGAGTCGTTGTAGAGCTATGGCTGGTTCATCTCCTCACCAGGAGGGTGACTTGTATCTCAGTAAGTACTGGACCGTTTCCTCTGTTTCTACCCTCTTCCTGATCATTGAATAGAACGAATTCAGTCCCTCAATCCACTTGGAGAATGCTTGAGTCGTTGTGGAGCTATGGCTGGTTCATCTCCTCACCAGGAGGGTGACTTGTATCTCAGTAAGTACCGTTTCCTCTGTTTCTACACTCTTCCTGATCATTAACTAAAACAATTTCAGTCCCTCAATTTGCTTGGAGAATGCTTGAGTCGTTGTAGAGCTATGGCTGGTTCATCTCCTCACCAGGAGGGTGACTTGTATCTCAGTAAGTACTGGACCGTTTTCTCTGTTTCTACCCTCTTTCTAATCATTAACTAGAACAAATTCAGTCCCTCAATTTGCTTGGAGAATGCTTGAGTCGTTGTAGAGCTATGGCTGGTTCATCTCTTCACCAGGAAGGTGACTTGTATCTCAGTAAGTACCAGACCGTTTTCTCTGTTTCTACCCTCTTTCTAATCATTAACTAGAACAAATTTATTATCTACGTTTTTGGTTGAGCGCCCAACATACCACCATTGTTGATATATTAATCCCATATGTTCTAGGTGGATTATAGTATGTTGCTAAGTGGCAGATGATGTGACGTGGCTCAATAATGGATATTGTTGTGGACTGTTCACAGCTGACAACCTTTGTCTGTAGATTTGAGCATAGATTGTACCCATATGGAATATCTTGGATTTCTGTTAGTGAGAGTGGCTGGTGATGACGAACAAGGAAAAAGGTTTGCATGACATCTTCAAGTGGGAGTTCCCAAATGGCCTCAATAAATCCAGTTTCTGTGATGTCGCCTGTAGTTGGAATGTGAAAGTGGATATGGCTATTTCCTATGTGACTATTGTTGCAACTATAGGTGCGACCATCCAGTGTTTTCTGCCTTGGATATTTAGCTGAAGATGCAAGCATTAGAGTACCATGTGGATGAGGGCCTTCAGCATAGACTGAATTGTAATTGTGGCCAATAGCATTCAGATATCGCAATAATAGATGATAATGCTGTTCACTGAGTTGTTTGCTATTTGCATGTACTTCTGCAAGTTCTTCACCAGTTAAGATATGTTTATCCTGCATGAAGTCCAATTCTGGCTTTAGAATTGTGCACAGTTGAGTTGTGACACCCGGTAAATTGTTTTCGTAGAGCATTGCTTCTAAACAACCATGTCGGGCTGTTTGTTGAAGCATTGTCAGCTCCATATCACCTATAGTGTATAAATAATTAACAAAACAAGTCTTTTAACACAAAAAAAACTTACGAAGACGCCGGTTAGTTTTCACCCGTCCATAATCTCCATTCATTCGCTCTCCAGGAAATTCACTGAGCAATGATAATGGGCCCCAAAATTTCAACAGTTCAGCATTGTGCATGGCATAATGATGATTAGGCATAGAATGGAACATATGGAAAATCTGCTGCATTGAAGCACGATATCTGACATATTACTCCGTGTATTGGTCTGCCTCTGCATTTGTAACAGAATATGCAGCAATAATATTTGTTGCAGCAACCAAGTCACAGAAGTTTTGCAACAATGCTTGCTGCTTGTATGTGCCGTTCCACCAAAGTGTTGGAATGATCATGGGAAAAATGACAGAGAAGAGCACTAGGAGTTCATGGGCTTTGAGATTTCCATGACTTGCTTCACCAAGATTTGTAGGCGGACGCTGAACCCATGTTAGAAGGTGAACTTTTGCAATGCACAAACGGATTCTCTCCAGTTCATAAGATGAGAAGTCAAATGTACTTGGAACTACTGCAGGTGTCATATCAACATCTATTATGTCTTCATCATCGGAAGGAAGTGGTACTGGATGAGCTGGAGGTGTCATGTCGGGGTCTGTAAGATCAATGTCATCTACAGAATGAAGGATATCACTGTGTCCAGACTCAGTGTTGGCATCTCCAGAACTGTCTGATAAGGTATCAGTATCTGATACATCACCACTTTTATCCAGATTTTCTAGCAATCTAATTGCAGTTTTTGTACGACCAACACCCCAAAGGACTCGCAAGTGATACTGAAGAACACCTTCCAGAAAGTTGTGCATAAAACCTAGCATAACATGCCGTACAGGATCCCAGTAGGGTAGAGCATGTAAAGGTGTCCAGCAAACACCAGTTAACTTTGCAAAATTTTCCTTTTGCTTCACCATAATGAGATTATGCCATGTATTGGCCTGAATACGAACTTGTGTTCCATTTCATCGTTCCCAAGCATGGTAATTTAAATCTTCAATATCGTCATGGTGGCATTTGCAAAAAGAACAAAATGGGCCTGCAGCATGAGAGACAAATCCAGCAACCTTGCAAATAGCCTGCAAGTCTGCAATAAGAGGAATGACCCTGATGGCCACTGCAGTACCAGTAGGGTGACGTTGAGTTGGTAATATTTTTCCTGGCAGATCAAAGTCCAATATCATCCTTTGAACTGGTTCGAGAATATGACATATGGTCCATATAGTTGGTGCATGTGGTGTTGGAGTCATTCCCAGAGTGAATGTATTTTCAAGGAGAAAGCGGATTGAAACTGGAAGATTCAAACAGTACAATATAATTGCACCACAAGATACAAATTTTCCTGAGATTAGTTTAGAACATGCTTTCAGAATGTAAAAAGTAATAAGGTGCATACCAGCAATTTTATTTGGAAAGGGATTGAACCAGTCAATGTACATTGCAAATATGAGATGATAAGGTGATTGAAGGAATGGTCAGAATGATTCCCATGCTGGACTATCATAAATGTCATGCATTCGTCCAGGAATAGATGTAGTCTGAGTCCTTGCAAATGTTTTGTACAAACTGTTGTTGATTTGTGTGCGTGATAACATAAAGAGAAGCCATGACTCAAGAGACTGTATTGTATAAAAACAATTCGGAACTCTCTTTAGTCTATTCAGCATCTGACGCTCATAAAAGAGTGTGGCTCCACATGGTCGTGAATGAGGAGAACACCACCAAGTACATTGTTGAGGCATGCCATTTGGATATATTTTGAAACATTCAGGGCAGCAAGGTGTTTGAACTATCTCAGGATTCAGATTATACCAAGAATACACTGTTCGAATATCTTGTGGTATATCCACATCTTGTAAAGATGCCATCACAACTCCAGATGAAGCCAGGATGCGATGAATCAACATAAGGGTTGTTGCAATCAAGAAGTACAATACTTTAAGTATAATATTTGCAGTATCACAGCTGACTCCTGCATGAAGAGATAGCCAAGCACTGACAAAACAATAGAGATTAATGACTAGCATAACGGCTGATAAAGAAAATCTGAATGAGTTACCAAAACTAAAAACTATAAGCTATTGCTCACCTTCCATAAGATTTAATGGTGCAGTAAAAGTTGATCTCCTGACATATGGCCGCCTTGCAGAGGCATGAGATGAGGGTTTGGAAGAGCCTTCAATCATATCCTTTCCATCCGAATGGATTAGATGGATGTCATCTTTTTGTTGGGCCTCGTGCTTTCTACGAGTCTGAGAGCTGACTAGACGACCCGGACCAGTAACACCATAAACTGAACAGGTAGATTCAGAGCATCTGCAGCAAGTACATACAACCTGTGACATCAGAGGAGTTAAGCAGTGTGGGTGAATTCAACAAAGTGGTGAGCATGCAACCGTAGATCTCCATCAATCTTTGTGACCACTTTGTCACTTTGGATTAGTTATGTCATAAAAGTGATGAAATATTTCAAAATTATGATGAAGGACTTGCAAAAGGATAATCAAAACAGATCAAGTACAAAGACACTACAAAGGCATAATATGACCCAAGTACAAGACACCTACAGGTCAAGTGAACTGAAATCATTTTTCATCATGTGAGCTGGAAAATGCCTCCGGTGTGTATGCTCCTCTTTCTAGGTACTAAATGTAATAAATTACAATAATAAACAAGGCATTTAACATGAAACAAATTACATATTCAAAAAAAAAACATATACACTTTTTCAAAAAACATACATACTTATTCAAAAAAAAACATACACACTTATTCAAAAAAAAAAA
>QGOA01005473.1:0-13454 GCA_003313075.1 Termitomyces sp. MG16
ATATATAGTGTGTCATAGCTGAATAGATATCTATTCAGTTATTCTGCCTTTTGGCTGTACGGTTCTCTCATGCAGGACCCCGACATCAATATTCAGGGGCCTCCCAGACAAGAGGGAGAACACCGCTGGAGACAGGCATGGTGAAGAGACCAGGGGCGGGGTCTCCAGGGGCAGATGCATCCTCTTGGAGGGCCCCGGGGAAGGGCTTGGTGATGCCCTCCGCTTCCCCTTGTCAGGACACCCCCGGCTTCCCCTGGCCTGGGTCGCCCAGCATGTGATAAGAACTACGGGCTGGCCCCAGCCCCCCCACCTGAACCATGCCCCTGCTGCCTGACTCCTCCCCAGAAACCTCCACAGGCACCGCCTGTGGCCTCCCCTCCAGCTCCACCACCCAGTCCCTCTCCTTGACCCCCATTCTCCAGGTAACTCTCCCCAGTGGCCATCCCCGCTCCCAGGAGATGTGACGCGCCCTCCACAGCGCCAACACGGAACATCACTCGTGGTTGAGGTGGCATGCCTCACACATGGACATGTCTTGGCAGGACGAGGGGCCTGGGATCTCAAACAGACAAGAGACCACCCAACAAGCACAGTGCAAACACTGCACCAAAGTCAGCAATGAGATCAGAGGTATGAAACCACTCACCGGTCTGTTGCTTATGCACCAGGCATGGGCAGGTAGACTCTGGAGCCTCTCCAGGGCCTCCCCAAAGAGCTCCTGCATTATGTCTGCCCACACAACATGCTAGTTCTCCAGGACTTCTGAAACCGTCCCCACCGCCATCCCAGAGCAATGGAAATGGGGTGCGGGCAGTCTAGGGTGAGGAGAGGGATGCGGACAGGGAGGGCAGACAGTCATCTGTGCAAAGGTGGATGCAGGACGACTCGGTGATGACGCCCAAATCAAGCTGGATGCTGTGTGGACTATCACTAGTGCAGTTACTTAGCCGATATAGCTTTGGGCGTGCTAAGTATGTGAGAGAGTCCCAGACAGGTCCCAGAGAACACACAGTAGGCAAGAGGTTGGTGGCAAGGAAAGTGGATGATTGGAGGCACTTGCATAAGGCTCCAAAATGTGGCTACAGGGTGCTAAAAGTCGCTAAGAGGGAGCGCTAAGAGTGTGGGAAAGTCGCTAAGGAACGCACTAAGAGGTGCGGGAAAGGGTCGCTAAGAGGTGCTAAGTGTTAGCACCTAGAATGTGATAATAAAAGGATGAGATTGCTTAGCAGATCTAAGCATGAAAGCCAAGCCGTAGTTGCAAGGCGCTAGAGAGAGAGAGATAGAAAACCAGAGCAGAGTCCTATTGCTTGACATGGTCAACAAGAGGTAGTCTGTTGTGTATGGAGACCAAAATGATGGGATACGATCCCTACTGCCAAATTGATTTCTCGTACTACTAACAAAAAGTAGGTATTTATAGTAAAGAAAGTTAGCCAATGCTAAGAGGTTAAGTGCTGCTAGAGGGTGGTGAACTGATAAAAATGTAAGTAAATGCAGTGAATTGAATTGTATAGTAAAAGGTCTATAATGATGCTGTCACGGAAATACTTCATCATTCTATCCTGTGAGCGCTGCCACTGGCTAAGAGCATTATTTCAAATTGACTGATGCCAAGTGTCCGTGTAAATGTATAGCCTTGGAGTGCAAGTGACAAGGTGTGGCGAGGTGTCAACAGTGGTGCAAAGAATAAGTGGTGCCATAAAAAGTGGTCTGAGAGTAATTGGAGTCTGTAGCTGCGAGTTATTAGTATAAAAATATGAGAAAAATAGCGCTGGAAGCGCTAGAGTGTGGCACTTCTGGTGGTACTAGTGGGCCTATAGGTGCGGGTATTGGTGCTATCGGTAGCCAGCCACAATGCAGGCTCATCATCGGGCAGGACTCCAAAGAGCTACTGGGGCCTGCATCGGGAGCAGGCTCTGGGAGCCAGCTAGGACCTGCTTCCAGAGCAGGATTGTTACATTGTTCTGAAAAAGGAAGGTCAGTCATAGCAAGCAGACAACATGGCAACACTCATGTTGGATGAGCGCTGCCACATGCTCACAATTGAGCCGGCACTGGTATTGCGCATCCCGGGCCTCCCACATGACCAGGGGGGCGACTTTGTTAGTAGGTGGGGGCGTCGGGGAATGTGTTGGCATATGCAACATGGTTGAGTTTTGATGGTAAAATTTTTTTTCAATACGTGTCAGGACATGTGCCGGATCCTATGCTTGGACCCCTGCCCAAACCACCAGCTATGCATGCCTCAGAGGGTCTCGGTGCTGAGGAGGGGATGATTTCACAACCCCTCCCCTCCGGACTCACCCTGGGACATCCTCAGAACCCCATCTGGGACCCTCTCTCTGACCCCACAGGATGCGCCCCGCCATCACAACTACTGACACTGCCATCACACGCATCAAGGACCGCCATCACCCGGCACTCCTGGCAACCCCACATCACAGACCTGGGATCAACCGCCATCAGCTCTCAATCAACAACCAGATCATGCCAACCTCTTCTGGGCCATCATGCATCATGCATCACGGCTCCCTCCATGCCAATTGATTGCATACCCTGCACACGCGATCCCGGTATACAGTCCCCCTCCTACTACTCAATGCCCCCTGGAGCTTATCCCAGACACCCCGGAACCCCAGAGACCCAAACCTGGCCCCGTAGTACTTATAGTGTAGCTCTCCGTTGTATTTGCTAATCTTGATATTACACTTGTTTGCTTGCGTGCCCCTTTGACTGACTGGTATGCCTGATTGGTATGCTTTGACTGGCATGCTCAAATTGTTCACGTGCTTTTAAGACTGGTACACACTCCATATCTTAAACTTACTAACCGGGTCTTGTCCTAGAACCTCCGGTTCTCGACTCGACTCAAACTCTCTGAACTCTTTGCCCCCACCCAATCCCCAGACTAAGTTCCTTATCCCAGGAATCCCCTGTTCGCATTTTGAATCCCAGAAGCTCAGTCCAGAGTTCCAGACACCCAAGTACATGTAGATCAAGTCCGCCTTGTAAGGGCATTGCTTTTCCAGAAAGCCTCCGACTCAGCGAAACCTGACACTTTTCTCCCATATATTCTTGGCCAATTAGGGCCTACTATTCTTATAGTTGATAGGCCAATTCAGTCCTCCTCATACCAGCTATCATATTGGTTTCACATGATGATCTAGGCCCTTTCAATTTCCCAAGATGCTTTAAAGGCCCTATCCTCTTTTTCTGGAGATAAGGAATAAGACTTGCTTGACATCATTTCAGGATGATGTGCTGGTGTTCTCATTGGCAGTTCAGCAGCTGAACTAGTCTGTATCTCCCATCATCCAGATTGATGGAATCTGGTAGTGTTGAAGAATCTGATAGCAAGTGTCTAGTATTATGTGTTCTGATCTAGTGCCTCACAGCACCATTGCTACTACAACTCAGTCTAGCCTAGGCATATGACCTTCAGCTGATTTAATAGCTCTTCTTTAGTGCAGAGTCTGACAAGAGCACCTAACTGAGAAGTGTTACTTTCCAGGTTTGAACTCTAAGTCCTCAGCAAGCCAGGAACTTGGCATGAGAGAACTATATGCCTAAAGACTGATGGTGCTAACTAAGCCTACATGGCCCCAGAATTGTGATAGTTGCTGTACTGCATATGATATATCCAGTTTAGTAGAGATTGCAAGCCACAAAAGGCCCCAACTAAATGTCTATATAGGATCTGGTCAATCTTCTCCAACTCTTCCTGAGATAGTGCAACTCTATCAATATAATGCAATTTGAAACCAGGTTCTATAAGTACAGCAAGAGGCGTGGCATTAGATTGATTGAATTGTATTATTATTTTGACAATTAAAGACATTTGAGAAATATATACTTGTCTGTTTAGTCAATCTTATCCTACCCAGATCCCTACAATATATTTAGATGTGCTTAAGTCTGATACTATCCAATGCTGTTTTAGTTGATCTTTCAAGGTATTGTTTGCTGTCTTTGAGCTTGAAATTGACAGGAAACTACTGACATATACTCTGATGATTACTGTGCCTTTGGTGGTCTTCCAGCAATATATGCATGCCTTGCACTTTAATCAGGTAAAGCCTAGCTTCTTCATGACATTGTCAAGTATCTTGTTCCAAATCCTGCCATCTGCTTCATTCTGTAAATTGTCTTTTTTAGTTAGCATACCCACTCTTCTTTACCATGCTCCTTGAATATCTTAGGTTGTTCCATATATATATGCCCCTCCTCCAGTAAAACTCTATTCAGGAATGCTGTCTTAATGTCAACCTGCATTGCATCTCAGTTCAACTTCATAGCCAGGTGGAGTAGTATCCTCCAAGATTCTGCATACTGATAGGCTTCTCCTTGGACTGAGCACATCAAAGAACATTACAGGCCTACCAATACTCATCAGTTTAGAGACTCAAGTGACCTTCTTGGACTCAGAACATCTCTGGCTTTTGCTTCTCAATGCAGGCTTTACTTAGCAGTCTCAACCACTATTCACCATCTATTATTCATTGACTTCAAGGACTTGGAAGACTCAGAACTCATAGCACTAGCACAACAATAGGGAGGTGACTTTGACCAAACTTCAATCAATTTCAAAAGGAGATAGCATTAGGTGCTGCCATTTGTTGAGGCACCTCAATCAGAAGTATAAAGAATTAATGATGACAAGACAAAATATACTAAGGCCTGACTCTTTGGCCTATTAGAAAGTAGTACAATATTTAGAGCCAGAGTTAGTGTTTTTAAATTATAGCATCTATCAAGGATTTTCTGACCATATTCCAGAGTATCCTGGCTAATTGAACTTATATTAAAAGGTAAGCAGACTCATACAATTCTAACTAATTTTAGAGTTGCTATGGCCAATAGGCTATAACACTATTAGTTGCCATTATCTATATGCTGCCAATTGCTGTTGACAGGTGGCTGTTAGCTGTAACCATGAGGAAAAGCACTAATTAGTAGCACTGCAGATGGGCTTATTTTTAAAATACAGTGGCACATAATATAAAAGATAACTATTTAACATGTAAATAGCAATAAATTGTAACCCATTGGAACACAGTTACCCTCTATATTCAAATCTCACTAGGATGATTTAACTTCATCACTAAATTAGGCACTAGCACCAGGGTAGGGCATCACAATGGTACGTGTCATACGTTGTACAGGAGCTCGCTTTGTGCTGTACCATATGTGTCTAGTGGAGTCTGCTACACTGGAGTGGAGCAGTCCCTACAGTGCCATAGAATACAGAGCCACAAACATGTCACAATGTGCTGTATGACACGGTCCAGTAGATTGATAAAAGGCAGGCACACACATGTGCACGCAGGCCCAGCGGATGCCAGCAGGCATCAGCCCACAAGTGAAAACCTCCTCCATTGGCGGACATCATAGCATGAATAAACTCTTCTCAAGGTTTCCCACTTCCCTTCCCTCTCCATTCCTCCCCGCAATAACTTGAGGCTGCGCATCTCCCCTTCCCTTCTTTTCCCACCCCCAATGCCAGCATATGTTCACAAAAGGGCCCTGCAAACCTACACAGGCCTACGCAAGCCACCAGTGGACATCCACGCAGACGTACATTGACAGACTCAAACCTACGCAGGCCCATGCAGGCCTGCGCAGGGCACCAGCAGATATTCACAGAGGCCTATGCAGGTTCACAGGGTCTGATTGGACCAAGGAAAAAGGTAACTTTGTCTTGCCCGCCATATGCCTGTGGGGGGAAATCGAACCCCTGGCCTTAGAAAAGCCTCCAGCAACGGAACGCACATTTAACTGTTGCACCACAGGTCTGTTACTAATGGATAGATTCAAAGGTCAGATAACACATCAGCGGTGCAACCAGTCCCAGTGGTTCAGTGGAATATTCATTTATTAATATTCAATATTGTGTACAGCAGTGGGTTCTACTTCTCCTACTCCACCTTAATGGGGACTAATGGTGTGTTTTTATATGAGTGCATTTTTGCTCTACATGTATATTGTACTGATCTGTAGTAAGCGCCTGTGGTAGTTGATCTAACCAAAACTCTAGCAATTACTGAAGTGGGATAGGATGGAGGAGTTGACACATGAGATCATTCCAGTACACATGACAAGTGACGATACACCAAGGCTGACTACCTTTTTTAGCCAGCCACAGTGCATCATCAACTTGTCATGAGCACTGGAATGGATACACGTGCAAACTCGTCCATCTTATGCCACTGCAGAAATCTCTGGAGTTTTCAACAGATCAAATTCATGACGCTAGCGGACGTCAGCAGCCTGCTGCTATTATATAATGTAAACTAGTGGGAGTTGAACCCACCTCTTGTGCACAATATAAAATATCAATTTATGAATATTCCATTGTACCACAGGCGCTTACTACAAGTCAGGACGGTGTTCATGTAGTGCACAAATGGACCCATACAGAATTCGAACAGATAGAGATTTTACTGCAACTGGTGCATCTGTATTGAATTGACAATATTAGACTGATATTTATTTACACCATAGAAGTATACAGGAAAGAGGAAAATCATGGGGTGTAGCGGAATATTAGACTGATATTGATTTACACCATCGTGTATACAGGAAGCGTCTGTGGTGTAGTGGAATATTTCCAATTGGTATTCCTTGTATCTTGCAATAGGTGGATTAGACTCCCCTTAGTGCATTGACATCGAACTCAAATATTTTTGACTACACACAGAATATTAGACTGATGTTTATTTACATCATAGTAATGTACAGTAAGCATCGGTGGTCTAGTGGAATATTATCCATTGGTCTTTATTATGTCTTGCAGTAGGTGGGTTTGATTCCTACTAGTGCATTGATGTCAAACTGTTTAGAATTCTTGACCTGCTTAGCTAATTGTTATTTACTACACAGTATGATAAACAAAGTAAGGTCCTAATTTAAACAGGGTGACATGATATCCATTTAGACTATAGCAGTGTACAGTAAGCATTGATGGTCTAGTGAAATATTATCCATCGGTGCTCATCATATGTTCCAGTAGGTGGGTTTTACTCCTGCTTAGTGCAATAAACATTAAGATGTTTGCAATTTTTGACCTGCTTAGCTAATTGTTATTTACTAAACTGTGAAATAAATAAAGTAAGGTTTTGTCAAGCAATAAATCAAACTTCTTTTGTAATTTAAACAGGGTCACATGATATCTATTTTCAGAACTTGCTTCGTGTAAAGTTCTCGTCCATTTTTTTAATCCTCCATCTGCCATATCTAACAAAGAACTCTACCAACGGGTTGTTGACACGGATGTTTGAGTATTATACCTTGCTCTCAGAGGAGACCTGTGTCAACTCAAAGCACAGCAGAAGGACCTGGTAAGATACAAGCACTCCTACCTAATAGACATGCACTAATAGTCGTCCTGTAGATTGACATGTGGTTCAAAGTTAGGGACGTCAAGGATGACAAGAAACTCCTTCTTAATGCCAGGAGAAGTTTCATCAACGAAGTTATCCCGCTACTTCAGAGCAAGCTTTCTGATGAGGATATGACCAGGTGGTTGAAGGACACTGCGAAGAAATGGACCCAGAGGAGCGGAAGGGGGGAAGAACCAAGTGGGGGCAAAGAATGACCTGATCCGTTGACCAAGGCCGGTCTGTCAACAGCACCGGCACGAGAAGACCAGATAGGTCATACGCCAGCAGCAGGAGATTTGTCTGGTCTGTCACCAATTCCGAAGAAGAGAAAACGACCAAGTCCTTCAGTAGCAGGAGATTTGTCTGGTTCGTCGCCAAATCTCAAGAAGCCAAAACGGGTGATCTATATTGGTCAACGTCCTCCTAGTACCTTTTGTTGACAGAAGAAGCAGGAGGACAAGGATGAGGATGAGGATGAAGAGGAAGAACAAGAGGGCAGGATACCAAAGGGGGAAATTACTGGAGGGATGCTGTTGGGCAGATATCTGAGGACAGCACATCAACCCCCCTTGCCAATATTGCGCAAGTAAGTGGCTACAGTGTGTCAGGACAAAGGGCGGCACCACATGCAATCCCTGCCAGCTCATTCGCAAACAAACATACAGCCTGACGATTGTCAAGAAAACCATCAAGCCTGGCAACAAGAGAAAGGGAAAAAAACCACTGAGAAAGAAGTCAGTGGCGATTATTGAGAGTGATAACGGTATGAAACTCTTTTCCTGCTCAAATAGCTAACCAATAGTTAGCAGATGAACTAGCCAGTCCAATTGCAGGACCATCAAAACCATCCATCCATCCATTCCAACTGTCGACCTCCAAATGCCCAGCAGATCCTCTTCTGGTCAAGGGAAAGGGCAAGGAGCGGGCAATGGAGTCTAGTCACAGTGAGGACATTGTGGCTAGTGTAATGTCAGGGGTAGAGAGCCGTTTGGACAGGATGGAGAATGGGTTCCAGGAAGCATTGCGGAATGTTGGGGAGCAGGTGCAGGACAGGTTTGTCATGGCTGAGGCAAGCTGGTTACCGTGTATTGAGAACTTCTTCCGTCACTATCAGACTCAGGTTGACACGCTCAGTGGCCACATGGAAACCCTGCAAACCAATGTTTCTCATGCAGGTGAGATGCTTGCATCCCACGACAGATGGATCCATCAGACAAAGGAGCAGATCCACCATATTTAGAGTATGGTTGACACTTTGCAGAGTCAACTTCACATCTCCACCTGTCCCTCCAGTCCATCAGCTCAGGATGATGTGGCAGTGCATCCAACAGGGCACAGTAGACTTGGACCCATCGTTGAGGAGGAAGAAACCACTCCTGACCCCACTGCTGACCAATCCCCTGCCACTGCTGACGTATCTGTTCCTACTGGTGACACCTCTGCCCTCGCCACTGACCAATCCCATCACGCCGCTGACTTATCCGCTCTCACCATTGCTCCGTCCCCACTTCAACAAACATCCTCAGAGACGTCTCCCACACAAACATCTCTGTCACCTCCTCAACCATCTTCCGTCCCTCTGCCAGTCCCTGCCAAGGACCCTCTTCCTGGCCCAAGGAGATGGGCTTGCAGCAACTCCTGAAGTAGTCAGCCGCTGATGCAATAGACCCAATCATCTAGTCAGCTTACTGAGAGATGGAAGGCAACAGAAGACAAGTAAAGATGGACGGTTTAAGATGGACGGCTTATTATTGCATTGCTTTTACTGGGAAGAAGATCCCATCCAGTGGAAGTTCAATCATTTTTTAATGATGGATGGCAACTTTAAGGTAGATCACGTCCAACATTCTAATCCTGCTCATGATGTATGGCATTCAGAAGGCAGTGGTATGATGGCCAGGAGGGATGAGCTCACCTACTATCTCAAGCGCACAAAAGAACAGCCAATGGTGAGTGACATTCTTTAACTCTACCTGTCCGCCATCTGCTCATCAATTCAATCCTGTCTGTCAGCTATCCGCTGGACCTCTGTCTGTCCAGAGAGCCGCTTGTGAAAACACATTCAAAGCTATTAAAAAGGCCCTGATGATGAACAAGTCATGCGACATTACTGGTATTGTTGCAATGGCATGTACACGGCACGGCTGCTTTGCTCCTAATAGTGTAACAAACTTGACCCATGGTGAAGGCCAGGTTTACACAGACTTTTCCATCACATGGGCAGTTAAAACGACCAACATGAATGGAATTCAGCGTCTTCTACTGGTATATGACATAGTATGCCAGTGGTGTGTCAAATTTTCTGAACGGCTTGCCGAGGCCGGAGAAGTCCTGCTAGATAATCTACTCGTAGACTTTGCAATAGGACTTCTTCATGTCCATGGGCATAAGGAGGATTGTTTTTTCCGCTTTGCTCTATCCTTCATTCCCAGGGCTGGTCATTTGGCTGGGGAGATAATTGAAAGTCTCTGGTCTACACTAAATGAAGTCTCATAGATGGCCCATACGGCTACCTTGGCACATCGGGCAGAAATTCTTAATGATCACATGTGTGACTCAAACTGGAAGAAGCTGCTTGACAATGGTTCTATTCCTATGTCAAAAGTACAGGACTGCTTTTGAAATGAGAGATGCAGCCATTTAATATTTCACTGAGCGATCCGTCAGAATATCAACAGATTTACTAACAAGCTGGGAAGCCGGAATAGCTAAGGCAGAAAGGCTCAGAGAGGAGGGAAACCATAAAGCAATGAATATTCTCAAAGCTCGTACAATGACCTTCAATAGTGCAAGTGAAGACCAAATGGCAGCAGACAATGGAAACCACTCAACGGATGTTGCAGCGACAGATATTCATTCCTTCTGGATTCAACTTGCCCTTGACATTGAGCAGCAGCAGTAAGGTGTATTGCTGATGGCCCAACCTATTTCACTAATTAGAAGCTCAGAATTGCAATTCAGGACCAGGTTCGCCATTTGAATTGGCATGCAAGCAATGATGATCAGCAAAAGGTCGAGGTGGAAAGAGAACTATTAAGGGTTCGACTCAATGTCCTTGCTGCTTCTCAGGACAGGAGCGGGTTTATTGCTAGTGGAAGGTGGACTGCCTCCCTGGAACCGGATGAAGTTCCTGGAGCCTTTGACAACAATAAAATGGCAGAAGATAGACAACTAGCGGATCCGCTGGTACCACCGGCAGATAACCTTGGACCAACAGATGTAGTTGTTCCAGAAGATTTTGAAATCTCCTTCCCATCTATGATCATGGATAATGTCTTATTATTAACAATGATAGAGCGCAATCTGTGCTTGATTCAAATTGAAAGGCTCCTGCAAGCTCTTCGGGAATTCATTGCAGAGAAATCATTCCTATATTCTCACGTCGTCCAGGTCGCCCCAAGCAAGAATGTGAAAACTTGAGCTCATGCATCTCTTCAAAGAATCCAGGCCTCAATCCTGGTAAAGGCTCATGCCTATGCACAATGCCACAGTGCTCTGCTGCGACTAGAATTGGACCCCAGCATTCAGAGAAAGTATTCAGTTCTACAGAAAGCGGATTTGAATGCAAGCATAGCTATACGAGATCCCAACATTCCTGGTTCATCAAGGATCAAGGTATCTTGGATATGGCATTCTAATTCTGATGCAGAAAATGAATCTGCAACTATTTCTGAATGTGAGTCCTCTTGTTAACATTTCTGTTATCATTACATCCGTTCATGAACATATCTCTTCAGTTAATTGTGTTCATTATCTATGTGCTAGAGCACAATGCAACAGATGGACAGAGGAATGTCAGCTTGTCACGAGTGAAATGGAGTGGACAGTTCAGGATTTCTTCAACCAGGCAGATATTTGGTTGAAGCGTGGTATGTCAGTAAAGAAAAGAGGTCTTCAGTCATATGCCCACAAAAAGGTGGCCATGTGGCAAGAATTGGCCTTGATGGCAATTGATAAATTTAGCCAGGTGCTTCCTGATTTTATTCCCCCCCAAACTGCAAGAGATCTGCTGTGAAAATGGTGGATGCAGAGATGGATTGATACAACAGATGCAGAGACAGATCGATGTGACAGATGCAGAGACAGATTGAACTGATGGATGCAGCTTGCTGCCATCAGTGGATGATCGGAACAGATTTGTGACAGTCATGTGCAATGGAATTGTTGAAAATCACTTTTGTTTACAAGGCACAAAAATCTGATACATAGCAGTATCCGCTTCTAAAAGCAAGAATGCAATGGCATCTACCTCTCTACCACACAATGTCATGTCCCAAGCTACTGTACTAGAAAATTTGCAAGAGGTTGTTGACTACATTGAGTCATGTCTCATTGCAGCACTTTCCATATTTGGCAATCTTGTGCCAAGTCTTGAAGTGGAAGAGGCATAGATTATCCAGCATCTAGACAAGGAGTTGGTAAGATAACTTCAAAATGTGTAAATATATTAGGATCTGACTGTGTGCCATAGAACTTTGTATTGTCATATCTGGGGGCTGCATCACTGAATAATGTGGTCTGCAATGTCCCAGACATTATCAAAAGCATGAGCCGATTTTTCCCTCTCCAAAATCAGCAAACTTTGCTCACAGAGATCCTAGAGTTTGTTGATGGCTGTCAAGGTCTTATCAGGAATCTGTATGGCTGTGATTGGTGGAACCACATTGGCCAAGAGGATGTTCAGATTGTAAGCAATGAAATGCTGAAGCATTGCCTTCTCGTACATCAGCAAGGCTTCCACTCTCTTAAAAGCTTCTTGGCATGCAACCGCCAGCCACCCATGATATTGCCATCCAATGGATTGGTGTCCATCCTAGCACCAGACGATTTGTTCCATGTGTTTGCAGATAGCGGATCTGCCAGAGGCCACCAGCAGATGCTTTTAGCCCTGGACAAGTGGCGGTCGCTGAATAGGACAGAACATGTGCCAACAGCCAATGATATGATCCACCTGTTTGCTGGCAGCAAGTCTGTTGCTGCTTCCATTGTCAGTTCCGTTGCCAGGTCTGTGGATCCTGCTCGGACGGGCCAATTGACAGGCATCGAGTCCCATACCAACAGTATTGATGGTGAGCAGCCTGATCCTCAAGACTGCCTCTCCATGGCCCATCTTACCACTCTCCCTGATGTCAACTCTCCCCAATAGCCATCCTTGACGCATATCAAACCCTCGAACGCACAACATCCATTCCACCACCTCTACAGTCAGAGTAAACCTGGACTGGTCTATGGCCCTACAATGGAAAACTCTCGTGTTGTGGTTCAACCAGCATCCCAACTTCCTTCTGCCCCAGCAGCTCATGTCTGTGGGACATTCAGGGAGCTGGGGGAAGCTGACGATGACCAGGTGGATATCCCTAATCCATCTATTAGTGATCCTGACTTAGAGGGTATCCCTCCTTTGTTCATTGTGGCAGATGACAAAATAGAAGACGAATCTTTGCCACCTTTGTTCATTCCTGCGGAAGAGGAGACGTAAGACAAATCTTTGCCACTTTTGTTCATTCCTGCAAAAGAGGAGATGGAAGAGGATTCTTTGCCTCTTTTGTTCATTCCTGTGGAAGAGGAGACCAAAGACAATGATTTGTCCTCTTTATTCATTTCTGTGGAAGAGGAGATGGACGATGATTCTTTGCCACCTCTATTCATTGTTGGTGAAGGAGCAGAAGAACTAACAGCGATGGAGACTGTGACAGCTGGTGACAGTGGACAAATGGAAGTCTGGAGCGGCAGACATATGGTGACTGAGGACCAAGTATAGTGTGCTATGTTTCAATGTGGGTTTCTGAAGCTGGACTTAAAAGAAAAGCTAAAGAGTGGGCTGTTACTCTAGCTGAAATGGCCAAAAAGCCTTTTATTTTTATGAAGAAGGAATTAATAGTTTATATGCAATCAGTCCACATCTTCTGATCTAATATGTGTACAATCATAGCTGCTGAGAATAAAGTCAACAAGAACTTTGGTATTGTCTGGAAGTCTTGAGTATATAGATGATGAAAGACAATGTGACTATGAGATTGTCATGCAATAATATAATATAGTTATTACATGTATAAAGTTGAAAGTTCAATATTC